>KQ986811.1:24252-50419 GCA_001598015.1 Dorcoceras hygrometricum
AGTCGGCTGAATCGGAGCCTCAACCTCCATCAAACTTTCCTCAATATCCACCACTCGGTTCACTTCATCAATATAGGTCGCAGGTGACCCAGACAAAACCATCCGATATAGATCAGGCCTCAAGCCCTTCAGAAATTTGTTTCTCTTCGTTCTCTCTTGGTGGCAACGTGTGGCACATAGACAAAAAGTGCAGAAAACTGTCGGGCATACTCAGCCACTCGCATGCTGCCCTGCCTCAGATTATCGAACTCCCACTCCCGGCTGTTATAAAAATAATCCGGGGTATACTCCTGTCTAAACGCCTACAGAAGCTCTCCCAGGTGATTACAGCCCCACTCTCACGAAGGATACGAGAAGTACCTCTCCACCAGCGCTGTGCATTGTCTCTCAGTTGCAACACCGCCAGCTTCAGTCTCTTCTCGGGAGCATACTCCAGAGTATCAAACAACACCTCCATCTGAGCTAACCAAGCCTCAGCCATAGCACCACCCTCTACTGCAGAAAACTTCGGAGGGTTCGTCCGCTGAAACCTAGCTAGAACCAACTCCATCTCGCCTATCTGTCTAGTAACATCCTCAACCTGGTGAACATCATCATCACTACCTACCCTAGACTCCTCCACAGTACATCTAGTCGTCCTACCTCTTCCTCTTCTCGGCGGCATCTAAACAAATCTAGAGGTAAGATCTCAGAGCAGATAAATATATCACATAGACAGATAAAAGATAATATAAGTCACAGAGCCAATCAAAATCAAATCAAAACTCCGTTCCTAGACTCAAGTGTGATCAAAAGAAATCGAGCTTATCCCAATTTAAGCTCTGATACCAAAAATGTCAGGCCCCGTGCTAATTACTCAAGATAATAGCACAATTAAGCACATAATCACGGAAGATTAAAATCGGGCTTAAAAATTTTTCGAAATCAAATGGGCTTGAACTCAAAACATTCATGCGCGTGTGTTGTTTGACATCGGTGCATCGCATTCTTTTATCTCTGATTCTTTTTTTATCGAGCATGGTTTGCATACCATTCCTTTGCGCGACGCTGTTTCTGTTTCTACCCCTGGCAGTGTGAGCCTATTTTCCCAGGAGGTTTTGTTAGATGGCGTGTTGCGGTTTGGTGAGCATGTGTTGTTGGCAAATTTGATCCTTCTGATGTTGTGGGATTTTGATTGCATTGTTGGGATGGATGTGTTGTCCAACTATAGGGACTCCGTGGATTGCTTCCATGGGATTGTTCATTTTAGGCCTTTGTCTGGCGAGAAGTGGGACTTTTACGGCCAGGATTCTCGATCGAAGATTCCCTTAGTCTCAATGATGGAGATGTTCAGTTTGTTGTCTTTAGGGAATGCTGGCTTCATGATTTACGCTTTGGATGCGTCTTCTTCCCATGTACAGCTTAGCGACGTTCCCGTGGTGCGACATTTTCCCGATGTGTTCCCGGAGGAGATTCCTGGTTTTCCTCCGAGGCGAGAGATTGACTTCAGCATAGATCTGGTGCCTGGCACAGCTCCGATTTCTCGTGCCCCATATCGTTTGGTGCCTGCGGAGTTGAGAGAGCTCAAGGTGCAGTTGGATGATTTGATGGAGAAAGGTTTCATTCGACCTAGTATGTCGCTGTGGGGAGCGCCCATTTTATTTGTGAAGAAGAAGGATGGCTCAATGTGGATGTGCATTGATTTTCGCCAGCTGAATAAAGCGACAGTTAAGAACAAGTACCCTTTACCCAGGATCGATGATCTGTTTGGTCAGCTGCAAGGTTCTGCGGTATATTAGAAGATTGAATTGCGTTCCGGGTACCATCAGCTGAGAGTAAGAGATCAAGATGTCGCAAAGACTGCTTTTCATACAAGGTACGGACACTTTGAGTTCTTGGTTATGCCGTTTGGGTTGACCAACGCGCCTGCAGTCTTTATGGATCTGATGAACCGGATATTCAGAGATTTCATAGATCAGTTTATGATAGTGTTCATTGACGACATCTTGGTATATTCTAAGACTCCTTTGGAGCATAAGGAGCATCTGAGAATTGTCCTTCAGACGTTGCGAGATGCCGTTTTGAACTGGGAGCATCCCAAGAATGTGTCAGAGATTCGCAGTTTCTTGGGTCTGGCTGGTTATTATCGTCGTTTCATCGAAGGATTTTTTAGCATAGCAAAGCCGATGACTCAATTGACTCAGAAGGACAAGCGGTTTGTGTGGACTGAGCAATGTGAGAATGCGTTTAAATTGCTCAAGGAGAAACTGACTACTGCACCTGTGTTGGCTCTGCCGTCCGGATCAGGTGGTTTCGTTGTTTGTTCTGATACTTCTCTCAATGAATTGGGCTGTGTTTGATGCAGAATTGTCGAGTCATTGCATATGCCTCGCGGCAGTTGAAACCGCATGAGACTCGTTATCTAGTCCATGATTTGGAGCTAGCAGCCGTGGTCTTTGCATTGAAGATCTGGCGTCATTACCTGTCTGGAGAGCAATTTGTGGTTTACTCGGACCACAAAAGTTTGCAGTATATATTTTTGCAGCCCGATTTGAATATGAGACAGCGTCGTTGGATGGAGCTGCTAAAGGACTTTGATTGCGAGATCAAGTATCAGCCTGGGAAGTCGAACGTAGTGGCCGATGCTTTGAGCAGGAAGGCTAGTGAGATGCTTGCTTCGTTGTATATTTCTAAGGATCAGGAGCATCTTAATACTACTGGTTGGAGATTCTATTCGGCTGATGATTGCGTTGTGGTTTCTTATTTCCAAGTTGAGCCACAAATTGTTTCTAGTATTCGAGCAGCTCAAAGGACTGATCCTTCCATCCACGAGTTGAAGTTAAAGGTCAGGGCTGGAGAACTTGAAGATTATTCTGTTTCTTCTGATGGTTGCTTGAGGTTTTGTGGCAGGCTGGTTGTGCCTAACCTCATTGATTTGAAGGAAGAGATCCTTCGGAAAGCGCACTGCAGTAGACACAGTGTTCATCCTGGTGCACGGAAGATGTACCATGCGTTGAAGCCACACTTCTGGTGGGCTGGTCTAAAGAGCGACGTTGCTGGTTTTTTCGCTCGTTGTTTGAACTGTCAGATGGCTAAGGCCAAGAGGATGAGACCTGGTGGTCTGTTGCAGAGTTTGGAAGTGCCCCAATGGAATTGAGAGCACATAGTGATGGATTTCGTGACGCATCTGCCTCGTTCCAGCAGAGGATGCGATGCTATTTGGGTGGTTATCGATCGATTGTTGAAGTCTGCACATTTTATTCCCTATGGTATGAACTTTTCTCTGAATAAAATGGCGAAAATGTACGTCGATTTCGTGGTTAGACTTCACGGTGTGCCTGTTTCGATCGTCTCAGACCGAGATCCAAGGTTTACTTCCAGGTTTTGGAAGAGTTTGCAAGAATCTTTGGGTATCAGATTGGCTATGGGTACCGCGTACCACCCCCAGACAGATGGCCAATCTAAGAGAACTATCCAAACGTTGGAGGATATGTTACGAGATGTTGTGTTGGATTTCGGAGGTAGCTGGCAAGACGCGTTGTCTTTGGTGGAGTTTTCCTACAATAACAGCTATCAGGTGACGATTGGCATGACGCCGTTTGAGGCTTTGTACGACAGGAAGTGCAGATCGCCGATATGTTGGGAAGAAGTGGGGGAGAAGCAGCTATCTGCCCCAGACTTTGTGCAGCAAATGAAGGATCATGTTGATCTAATTCGACAGCGGATGAAAGCTGCCCAGGATCGCCAAGCCAGTTATGCGAATAATAGGCGTCGACCTCTAGAGTTTCAGGTTGGTGATCGGGTGTTTCTCAAAGTTTCTCCATTTCACAGTGTTATGCGTTTTGGACACAAGGGAAAGTTAGCCCCTCGTTACGTCGGACCGTATGAAATTGTTGAGAGGATTGGCCCTTTAGCGTATCGGCTGTTGTTGCCTCCCGAATTATCTTCTCTGCATGATGTCTTCCATGTTTCCATGTTGAGGAAGTACGAGCCAGATCCGTCTCATGTGTTGAGAAGTGACGAGGTTGAGCTAGATCAGACGTTGAGTTATCAGGAATATCCTTGCAGATCCTAGGCAGAAAAGAGAAACAATTGAGGAATAAGACCATTCCGTTGGTAATGGTGCAATGGAGCAAGCATGGCAGGGAAGAAGCTACTTGGGAGCTGGAAGAAAAGAAGCAGCGCGAGTGGCCGCATCTGTTTGAGTAGCCGTTGTGCTAGATTCCCAGTAGTTGTAGTTGTTTGTTGTATTTCTTTTCTAGTTGTTGTTATTTGCTTGCTCAGTTATCTTGAACTCTTGGCCATGTGTTAGGCGAATTTCGATGTTGTAATTCAGAATTGTTGTTTGATTTCGGGGACGAAATCCTTTTTAGTGGGGGAGAAATATGAGACCTGAAATTTTTATAAAGATTAATTGTTGGATTAATCGATTTTTGAGGAATTCTGGGTGTTCGGAATGCAATTTGAAGGTTTCGTTTGCATTTTCGGGTCAGAAATCACATTTAGAGCAATTCTGGAAATTTTGGAATTTTCGAGTTTGAAATCTGGTTTTGCAAGAAATCTGTATTGTTGGTGAAATCTGTTCGCATTTCTTGAAATCTGGACGTTTGATGTTGCGGCGCGTTTTGTAGCGAGAGGGTTCAATACGCCGTCGTTTTCGTGAGATCTGGATGTCGCGAAGTAGCTGAGATCTGTTGCGCTTGTATATAGAAGTTTGCGCAGCGCGTTTTTATCGTAGACGCTTGTACGTCGTCGTTTAGGAGAGATCTGGTATTGCGTTAGCGCTAGGATCTGATTTTGAGATCTGCCCGCTTGTTTTTGTGTTGAGGGAGAAATGATGTCGTTTAGATAAGTTGCTACGACGTCGTTTGGTGAATGCTTGAGGGAGAGATCTGTTTCGCGAGTTTATCATTTGAGAGATCCGATTTTAGCGAGCAGCTTCTAACGCTTTGTATTTTAGATTTCACCAGTGTTTGTGTTTAACGTTTCAGACTTCACCGTGGTTTTGGAGCGACGTCGTTTTGGGGTAGAGCTCTTTAACCAGCTGTTGGTTTTCGTTAGGCATCAGCTGTCGCAAGATTTCGTGCGATGTTTGATCAGTCCAGCTTCTAACGCTTTGTATTTTAGATTTCACCAGTGTTTGTGTTTAACGTTTCAGACTTCACCGTGGTTTTGGAGCGACGTCGTTTTGGGGTAGAGCTCTTTAACCAGCTGTTGGTTTTCGTTAGGCATCAGCTGTCGCAAGATTTCGTGCGATGTTTGATCAGTCGTTGGATCGTTCAGCTGTTGTTAGTTTTTAGTGACCAGCTGTTGGTTTATCCAGCTGCTGATTTGGGTATATATTTAGCGTCAGCTGATTGTGTCGGTGAACGTTTTATTCAGACTTCTCGTGTGTATATATTGGCAGCTTTGGCCTTCAATTATTTGATCAGATCCCATACTTAGTAAATTTTCTCTCAACACCCGACTCAGTGTCTCCTCTGCCTGCTCCCTAGTCATGATGTTGGCCTCAGCATGCTGAGGTCCAGAATAAAACGGCTGAGACGACTGTCCGAATCACGACGGACCAGGCTGCTAAAACGGCCTGAACGGAGTCTCACCAATCCTGGGTGGCTGAAGCAACTGAGGGGAACGACCACTAGACTGTCCTCCACGACCCTAAGACGGGGCTGCGGCTTGCTGCGATCCCACAGACGGACACACCCTAGCAAAATGCCCATACTGACCGCAAATGTTGCAAGAGCCCTGCACTCCAACACACTGGGTAGAAGGATGCTTGCCACCACAAAAACCACAGAACTCAGCCCGAGAACCACTGCTACTTGAGCTACCTGAACCAGACGATCCAGAACCAGACTTCTTCTTGAACTGTTGACCGCGGGATCGAAACCTCTGACGGCCAGACTACTGTGCCACCTGCGGATGCTGCTGCTGCTGGGGCTGATGGGCTGACTGGGAGGACTGCGAAGACTGCGCTCCCTGAACAGCAGGACGTCCACCCTACGCTACCAACTGTCTACGAGCACGACGACTCCGCAAACCCTCCTCAATATCAATAGCATTATCAACTGCTTCAGCATAAGTCTTGGGTTTGCTTGTTAGCACCATCTGATACAGATCTTCATTCAAACCCTCTAAGAATCTGGTCCTCTTGGCCCTATCCCGGCTAGAAACGTGCGGAACGTACGGCAACAAAGAAGAAAACTTCCGAGCATACTCACGGACAGACATCGAGCCCTGCTCTAGATGATCAAACTCCCGCTCACGGGCATTCACATATGACTCAGGAACATACTCTTGCCTAAAAGTCTCGCAAAATCTGTCCCAAGTAATCTCAACGCCGGTCTCCAACAAAGTACTAGAAGCACCTCGCCACCAGCGCTCTGCACCACCCTTCCTCAACTGGAGGGTCACCAAACTCAAACGAAGCTCGTTGTCATACTGGACACGATCGAATAGACCAGTGATGTTCCTAAGCCACGAATCTGCATCCTCGCTCGACTCGTCGCCATTGAAGACCTGAGGATTCATCCTCTGAAACCTCGCTATCACAACGTCCATCCTCTCCACAGGGGTAGGCAAGTCACCAACTTCCTCCTCCTCATCATTTCTACTATGAATACGACTAGGAGCACTACGCCGATCCTCGTTATATCCTGCCGATTCCTCAAACTGCCCCTACCTCTACCACGACGTCTAGGCGGCATCTACAAACACTCAACATGATAAGGCAACAGAGAACAGATACGGCATAGATATCACAACAATAAGCAGCACGTAATCACATAGGTCAAGCACATGCAACACACGACAATGTGCCTAGACTCAAGTGTGATCAAAGAAATTGAGCTTATCCCAGCTTAAGCTCTGATACCAAAAATTTCAGGCCTCGTGCTCACAACAGAGTAAAATCATACAAACACAAGCGGAAGCTACTAAAAAGCGGGTAAAATTTTTTCTTTTGGCCTGACGGTTTAAAACAATATAATTTAAAATACGACAATACTCAAAATAGATATCCCAGTTTAACAACAAAACCAACAAAACAAAGGCTACAAGCCCACGACAAACAATATAGCATCAACATGTATCAGACACCTGGTAACAACCAAAACCGAATGTCACAAGCTACAACAAAAGCACAGGGCATCCCGTGGATAACTGTACTGATACATATATATATGTTATACGCTACTGGGATACTCTAACCACCTCCTGGGGCACCTCTAGCTGGATCAGCACCACGACCAGCTGTAATAACATAGAAAACCTGAACAACACAACAGGCAAGGAAAACAACCAAGCCCCAGAGGGACATGGGGTCAAACCCCAGTACGGAGAGCAACTATAAAACAGCAGTCAACAGCAAGAATAAAATACAGATGCTATGCATGAGACCAGGAACAACAACCGGAGGCTACAACCAAGGAAGGGAGCCAAAGAACTCAATGCACAGCTCAACGAAATCTGCAACAACAGTGGCCACGGGGTGTGTTCAAAGTGTGGTAATGAGCCACTCGCCTTGACACTACACCCGAATACCAGATGCATCAAACAACTCAACATGCCGTTGCCTCGCCCATGAACTGTGGTAGTTAACCACTCGGCGCATGGTGGCTAACAAACCCAGCAGGGAGATGAGAGTGCGATATCGCCACTCGCCCTCGCATCCTGGTAAGAAAACAGAGCAACAACAACGAAACAATGGCTGCAATAGCTGGAATAGAATGGCATGCGTGTATGCAACATGCTGGAAAATCAATAAGCATAAATCATATGCACAACAGCAATTGTACACGACAATAATTCATAGTTATCACATAAAACAGCAACCTCACAAGGCAAATAAACACGGAAGCCACAACCAACCAGCAACTACAAATTATCCAAGCCATGAACACGCTGATTTTACAAGCTCCAATCCGTACCTTAATTCTGATTTACCCAATCAGATTCCTCAAAGGAACGTAGCAAGTCACGGCCTGCACAAAATCTGTCAAAATACACGATGCACAGATTTTAGGAAGCTGCTAACACAAACTCACGGCCATCACACAACAACTCACGGTCAGAATCTATACACTAAAGCCAGCGCTCAATCCTACCCATACAACTTAACAGGAAGCTCAATTCAAGGCTAGAACAAGATTTCAACAACTAAAACTAACAGCTACCTGAACAGCGAAATACACGCACGAAAACAGGAACTTTGTGCTTTTGCTCCAGCCAACGAAAGCCTCCAAAATTGGTATGGAATGAAATAGCTTGACGAGAGGAGTCCAACGCTACCTCAAAAGTGACAAACGGTGGCCGTAATCGACGGGAATTCGCCGGAGAAGCTCACGGTGAACAGTAACCGAGGGTTAGAAGCGAAGAACTAAAGTTGAGAGAAAATTTACTAAGTATGGGATCTGATCAAATAATTGAAGGCCAAAGCTTCCAATATATACACACGAGAAGTCTGAATAGGACGTTCACCGACACAATCAGCTGATGCTAAATATATACCCAAATCAGCAGCTGGATAAACTAACAGCTGGTCACTAAAAACTGCCAACAGCTGAACGACCCAACGGCTGATCAAACATCGCGCGAAATCTTGCGACAGCTGATGCCTAATGAAAACCAACAGCTGGTTAAAGAGCTCTACCCCAAAACAACGTCGCTCCAAAACCACGGTGAAGTCTGAAACGTTAAGCACAAACGCTGGTGAAATCTAAAATACAAAGAGTTAGAAGCTGCTCTAAAATCGGATCTCTCGAACGCTAAACTCACGAAACAGATCTCTCCATCAAGCATTCACCAAACGACGCCGTAGCAACTTATCTAAACGACATCATTTCTCCCTCAACACAAAAACACGCGGGCAGATCTCAAAATCAGATCCTAGCGCTAACGCAATACCAGATCTCTCCTAAATGACGACGTACAAGCGTCTACGATAAAAACGCGCTGCGCAAACTTCTATATACAAGCGCAACAGATCTCAGCTACTTCGCGACATCCAGATCTCACGAAAACGACGGCGTATTGAACCCTCTTGCTACAAAACGCGCCACAACATCAAACGTCCAGATTTCACGAAATGCGAACAGATTTCACCAACAATACAGATTTCTTGCAAAACCAGATTTCAAACTCGAAAATTCCAAAATTTCCAGAATTTCTCTAAATGTGATTTCTGACCCGAAAATGCAAACGAAACCTTCAAATTGAATTCCGAACACCCAGAATTCCTCAAAAACGATTAATCCAAAAATTAATATTTATTACAATTTCAGGTCTCACAGAGGCCCTCACTTCAGCACCAGTGTTAGCGATGCCGGTGGATCATGAGGAGTTTGTAGTGTACACAGATGCTTCCCTGAGAGATTTGGGTGCAGTTCTGATACCGGGAGGCAAGGTTATCGCTTATGCGTCGAGGCAGTTAAAGAGTTATGAGCAGAACTATCCGACGCACGATCTGGAGCTTGCAGCAGTAGTGTTCGCTCTGATGATTTGGAGACACTACTTGTACGGCAAGAAGTGTCAGATTTTCACCGACCACAAGAGCCTCAAGTACTTCTTCACCCAGAAGGAGTTGAACATGAGGCAGCGCAGATGGTTAGGCAAGAAGTGTCAGATTTTCACCGACCACAAGAGCCTCAAGTACTTCTTCACCCAGAAGGAGTTGAACATGAGGCAGCACAGATGGTTAGAGTTGGTAAAGGATTATGATTGTGACATTAGCTATCATCCGGGTAAAGCTAATGTAGTAGCAGACGTTTTGAGCCGGAAGACTGCAGTAGTGACATGTTTATCAGTAGAGAGGCCACTACAGGCTGAGATACAGAGGTTCGGACTGGAGCTTTATCCAGGTGGTTGTGCATCGAGTTTGGCAATGCTCATAGTTCAGCCGACTCTTTGAGAGCGTATTAGAGATGGTCATACCTCTGATGAGCAGTTACAACAGTGGAGACAGCGGGATGAGGCTAGAGGCCGAGGCCTGTACACAGTTGAGGATGGGATCGTACGTTTTAGAGGTCGTATGTGGGTTTCGAGTATTGGGCAACTGAGAGCTGAG
The DNA here is from genome assembly GCA_001598015.1 of Dorcoceras hygrometricum. NCBI lineage: Eukaryota > Viridiplantae > Streptophyta > Magnoliopsida > Lamiales > Gesneriaceae > Dorcoceras > Dorcoceras hygrometricum. The sequence goes on from KQ986811.1 coordinate 34,295, forward strand.
ATCTTAGCAGAGGCGCATGCATCGACGTACTCCATCTACCCAGGGATTACGAAGATGTACAGAGATTTGCAGACACTGTATTGGTGGCCGGGGATGAAGAAGGACATTGGGAGGTTTGTATCTGAGTGCCTGACTTGTCAGTAGGTCAAGGCAGTGCATCAGCGACCGGCAGGGTTGCTGCAGCCACTCCCTATTCCCGAGTGGAAATTGGAGCATATCACGATGGATTTTGTGGTTGGGTTACCCAGGAGTCCCAGAGGGTACACTGCTATATGGGTGATTGTGGACAGACTCACCAAGTCAGCGCATTTCTTATCGGTGAAGACCACTTTCACCTTGACGCAGTACGCAGAGCTTTACATCAGAGTTATTGTCAGGCTGCATGGCATAGCAGTCTCTATTGTGTCTGACAGAGACACCAGATTCACATCTGAGTTTTGTAGGAGTTTACATGCCGCCTTGGGGACTATATTGGCGTTCAGCACGGCGTTTCACCCGTAGACAGATGGTCAGTCGGAGAGAGTCATCCTGATTCTGGAGGATTTGCTGAGAGCGTGTGTGATAGATTTCCATGGTACGTGGGACTCGAGGTTTCATCTAATAGAGTTCACGTACAACAACAGCTTTCAGGCATCGATTGGGATGGCTCCGTATGAGGCTCTGTACGGGAGGAGATGTCGATCTCCCATGCATTGAAATGAGGTTGGAGAGAGAGTGTTGACTGGACCGGAGTTAGTGCAGCAGACAGCGGATATAGTGACGAGGATTCGGGATCGGATGAGGACAGCCAAGAGTCGTCAGAAGAGTTATGCCGATCAGAGACGACGAGATTTGGAGTTAGCTGTTGGGGAACATGTGTTTGTGAGGATATCGCCCATGAAGGGCGTGATGTGTTTTGGCCGGAGGGGAAAGCTCAGCCTGAGGTTTATTGGGTCATTCGAGATTTTGGAGAGGGTTGGTACTTTGGCATATCGAGTAGTGTTACCATCCAGCCTGTCAGTGGTCCATAATGTTTTCCACATTTCGATGCTGCGGAAGTATGTTCCGAATCCATGTATTGGATTTTGAACCGCTCCAGTTAGCGCCAGACTATCATTCAAGGAGCGACCAGTACAGATTTTGGCTCGAGAGGAGCGCAGACTTAGAGAGTGGAGTATTCCGATGGTCAAGGTCCGGTGGCAGAATCACTCAGAGGATGAGGCTACCTGGGAGATCGAGGTCAATACGCGGACGCACTACCCGTATCTATTTGCTACGTACTTAATTTTGGGGACGAAATTCCTTTAAGGGGGGAGAGTTGTAGAGCCTAAAAATCCTGAAAACGTAGAAATGAGTGCATGACTAGGGGGAAAATCATTTTAGAAAATTACATGCCATTTTTATGTGAATTATTTATGATTTTAATGCTGCATGATATGCATGTTCCATTTTTAGTCTGTTTGAGTTCCGGACACGTGGACGAGACTATGGACGATCGAGATGAAAATATTTTGAGATTTTTAGATCCTTAGATTTTTAAGAATAAATTTATGATTTTAAGCAGAAATTTTCCGAAAATTGGGGTTTTTATGATTTTTTTTAAGGAAACCCGTTTTTCGTTCATACGGGCTGTTTTAATGGACTTTATTGTATTTTAAATTTGGAGAGGCCTTTTATTTCGAAAATTAGAGATTTTAAAGCAAGTTTAAAGTTCAAATACAAATTTGGAGAGGCCTTTTATTTCGAAAATTAGAGATTTTAAAGCAAGTTTAAAGTTTTAGTCAACACTTCAACTTAGTGGAGGGTTAAAATTGTAAAAAATCCTTTTTATTTTCTTAATTAAGCATTAGGGGTCATTTGTGTCACACCCATTATTTCAAAACACAAACTTTGAAAAAAACCTAGCCTCCACTCTCCACCATAGTCGTCCTCTCCTCCATTGCTCAACCCCAACGTTTTCTTCAAGTTCTTGGTAGATTCAAAGGCGGTCTTGTCCCGATCTCACATCCTACACGTCGGTAACTCGCAGATAATCCTTTTCTCCAAGCTAGGCTTGTAATATCTATTCTTTTTCTCATCATTTATGCCATATTAAACTGATTTAATGTTCAAATGCATGAATTGTATGTGACTTGTCATGATTTACGTTCAATGCTTTAGATCCATGCATGACTCATGAATTTTCTCCATGTTTATGACCCAATCTTGTGATGCTTTGGCCAGTGGCTGTTCATGGGACTATGGTTCAGTTCTAGGGTGGTCTAGGGTGGTCCACTTATGAAAGGAAGAGGTCTGGTTTGTGGTAGAACCAAGGCCGATCGTGCGGCTATGCAAGAAGCGGCGCGACGCACGTCGCTCTTCCAGGGTCTCGATCGAACCATGTGGCTCATGGTTCGAGCCATGGTTCATACGGGTGGTGAGGCTGGACCTGGGGGTGGTCCAGCCGACGGGGCTCCGACCATGGGCGGCCGGAGCAGGTGGTGCGTGAGGTAGAAGCCATGTCGTGCATGGGGGCGTGCGACTAGGGTTGCGAGGCGTGTGGGCCGGTTCGGTTTGACCGGTTTGTTGGGTTCAATTGGACCGAGTCGGTTATTCGAGCGTCGAGTCAAAATATTTTAAATTTGGTCTGAGTTATTTTAATTTTGGACCGATTATTTTAATTTTAAGTTTAAGGTCCAATTCTAAGAATTTGGTCAAATGTTTTAAATTGAGTCAACCTTTTAATTAATCTCGAACCTAATATTTATTTTTTTAAGTTGTAAAGTCAAAATTGGTCATTTGAGTTTTAATTAGTCAAAATTGGTCATTTGAGTTTTAATTAGTCAAAATTGGTCATTTGAGCTTAGTAGTCAAATTAGTCCTTTAAGCTTTAATTTAGTCAAAATTGGTCAATGGGTCTTTTCTTAGTCAAATTTTAAAAGGTTTGATTTTATGTTATGGACCAAGTCCTGTGTAAGGCTAAGATAAATTTTAAGTAGTCTAGGTTCTTTTGGGCTTAGAGGTAGTGGGCCAGACGCCTGAACCAGTCCTTGACCGGAGTAGAAAATATAGAAGCCCGTGAATATATATTTAATTATATAGTATTCTACGTATGTTAATGTTTTTAAAAGAAAAAATTAAATATATATTGACGGACTAATATTTTAAGTTGCATGATTTTAAGAAATGCACGCACCATGAGATTTTATGAAACGTTAAAGGTATGTTCTTTTTTTGAAAAAACCCGAGGTGTTGAAGTGACTTGTGGCAAAATTTAATGATGAGAGCTAACCGGATAGCCGGGTCCGGGTGTCAGGCCTCGTGCACCAACACAGATTTAACCACGCAAACAATAGCGGAAGCATTTAAAATAGTGGCTAAATTTTCGCTTTTGGCCCAACTGAAAGATAGCATAAGTTAAATTACAACCATACTCAAAATATCTCAGTTTAAAATAACACAGTACAACAATACATCATTTACCAAGTACAAAACAGCAGTACTACAACCGAATACAATAAAGCACATGGCATTTCCCTGCTAACAGTACTGATACATATATGTTATACGCTAACTGGGACACTCTAACCACCTCCTGGGGCACCTCCAGCTGGGTCAACTCCACGACCAGCTGAGTAACCTGGAAAACCTGAACAATACACACATGAAAACAACACTAGCCCCAGAGGGACACGGAGTCAAACCCCAGTACGGAGGGCAACAGAAAAACAGCTAACGGAAAGCACAGATAGAATGCAAATGCTATGCATGAACAGCTTAGTACGAACAGAAGGCTACAACCAATAGCAGGGAGCCAGAATCTCGAAGGCAACTCAAAGCTGATCAAAGGTAGATACAACTGAACAACAGTGGCCACGGGGTGTGTGAGTATATGGGAGCTACCCACTCGTCTCAACACACGGCACCAGATGCAAAACACAGCTCAACCTGTTGTTGCCCAACTCATGAGGTGTGGGAGCTACCCACTCCGCTCATAGTGGCTAACAGATCCCAGCAGGGAGATGAGGGTGACGGGAGTTACCCGCTCGGCCTCTAAACAAGCATCCTGGTACACACAGATAAATAAACAAGGGACGGCAAAACAGATCTGAGCTCAATGTGATAATGCGTGTATGCAACAGATACGATGTCCAACACCGAACATATACAACAATGCAAAGCATACACAGCAGCAAGCATAATCACCCATGCTCAATCCAAAGCTGTAAAACAAGCTCACATCCGTACCTCAAGTCTGAGCTATAATTACAACAACGAAGTCCCGAGCAACACAGATCCGAGAACCTGCTAAGAAACAACGTACAAAATCTCAGGGACAGTAGCACAGAAACTACATCTGGGAGCTACGAAATCAACCAGCGATATCCTAATCTTCTAACACAACAGAAGGCTCTAAACGAAGCACAATGTAGGATCTTAACGCGTACCCAACAAGCTACCTGAACGGCAGGCAAAATCCAACGATTATGCTAACAGACTACAGAAGGGAGATGTCTCTCGATCCACTTCCAGCTAATCCCAAGCCTGTGAAAGAGGTATGAGAAGAATCGCCTTGACAAGAGGAGTCCAGCGCTACCACTCTTGCCTCCGTCGGGCTGTCTACCGTCGAAAATCGGAGAAGATAAGGTTCACGAACAGTAGCTAGGGTATCACGACAGAATTCACTATCGGGAAATATATCTAAGTGTCGGGAAACAATACAGGGAAATGAAGACCAAGTCCTCTAATTATATCTCAGATATGCTCAAGTCTGCAGAACAGGTGCCACCGACAACTTAAGTCTCAAAACTGATTTCCCACTCGGATCTGAATCTCACAACAGATATGACTCCTTTGTCAAAACAGATCCCGACTTACCCAAACAACGTCGCACAGAGTCCACTCTCGCATCTGGACACGTCACCTGCTACTCAAAGCTGAAATGCTAAACACATCGCAACACTCAGATCCTATCGAAATCTGAAGACCAACGTACTCAAATTTGAATCTTCCCCCTCTAAACTAAACGTTGTCGTTCCAACTAATCCAAACGACGTAGTTTAGCTAACTAATCCAAATGACACAGTTTAGCTACTCGTCACAGAAAACATGCTAGCTCACAACTGAACGCCTGCGATACCAGATCTCATCACCACAACTGAGCGCGAACACCCAACACTGCCCAACACTCACATCTGATCAGTTCCCACGGAAATTCACCAACTCTCAAAGATCTGTTCCAAGGACTTATACGGACCCGATAACTAAGCCAAGCATACCAAGTCAAAGTTGGCTCATCCCAGATCTGTTCAAGCCAAATATGGTCTATGCTAAACCCGATTAATTAACTCAATTAATCTTAGTAAACTTTCGGGTCTCACATCTCTCCCCCACTAAAACAGGATTTCGTCCTCGAAATCTAACTACTCCGGATCTGAACAGAAACTCAACAAAACCAAGAGTTCAAGATAACTGGGAAAACAACCACAAGCAAAACATCTACTGGGAACAACAAGAAACAACCCAAACTACTGGAATCTGATACAGTGTTTACTCAAACAGATGCGGCCACTCACGCTGCATCTTATCTTCCGGTTCCCACGTAGCTTCCTCTCTACCATGTTTGCTCCACTGGACCATCACCAAAGGAATGGTCTTATTCCTCAGCTTTTTCTCTTTTCTATCCAAGATCTGCAAGGGATACTCAACATAACTCAAAGCCCGATCTAGCTCTACCTCGTCAGTACTCAATACATGCGACGGATTTGGCTCATATTTCCTCAACATAGACACATGAAAAACATCATGCAAGGAGGATAGATACGGCGGCAACAACAGCCGATAAGCCAAAAGACCAATTCTCTCAGCAATCTCATAAGTACCAACATAACGAGGAGCCAATTTTCCCTTGAGACCAAATCTCAAAACACTGCGAAAAGGAGAAACTTTAAAGAAAACTAGGTCACCAACCTCAAATTCTAAAGGCCTACGCCTCTTATTCACATAACTCGCTTGGAGATCTTGTGCAGCTTTCATCCGCTGGAGAATCATATCTACTTGATCTCTCATCTACTGCACAAATTCTGGAGAAGACAGCTGCTTCTCCCCCACTTTTTCCCAACATACAGGTGATCTACACTTCATGTCATACAAAACTTCAAATGGTGTCATCCCAATCGTGACCTGATAGCTGTTATTGTAGGAAAATTCAACCAAAGACAACGAATCTTGCCAGCTACCATTAAAATCCATCACAACAGCTCTCAACATATCCTCTAAAATCTGGATAGTCCTCTCAGATTGACCATCTGTCTAGGGATGATACGATGTGCTCATAGCCAATCTAGTAACCAAAGTTGTTTGCAAACTCTTCCAAAACCTGGAAGTAAACCTCGGATCACGATCTGAAACAATAGAAACATGCACACCATGCCAACGTACCACAAAATCTATGTACAGCTTCGCCATCTTCTTCAAATAATAGGTCATGCTATAAGGAATGAAGTGAGCAGATTTCGACAATCTATCGATTACAACCCACACAGCATCACAACCTCTGCTTGAACGAGGCAAATGGGTCACAAAATCCATAGCTATGTGCTCCCAATTCCATTGGGGCACCTCTAAGCTTTGTAACAAACCACCAGGTCTCATCCTTTCAGACTTGACTTGCTGACAATTCAGACAACGGGCTACCGAAATCAGCAACATCACTCTTCAAACCTGCCCACCAGTAATGCTGCTTCAAGGCATGATACATCTTTCTTGTACTAGGATGAACACTAAGTCTACTGCAGTGCGCTTCTCTCGATCTCTTCTCTCAAATCAATCAGATTTGGAACAACCAATCTGCCACGGAACCTCAAACAACCATCAGACGAGACAGTATAATCCTCAACTGACCAGATCTCACCTTCAGTTTCAACTCATGGATGGATGAATCAGTCCTTTGAGCTGCTCTAATGCTCACAACAATTTGTGGATCAACTTGAAAAGAAGACACCACAACATAATCCTCAGCTAGGAAAAACCGCCAACCAGTAGTGTTTAGATGCTCATGGACCTTCGAAATCTGCAACGAAGCCAGCATCACCACTTGAGCCTTTCTGCTCAATGCATCAGCAACTACATTCATCTTCCCAGGCTGATATTGGATCTCACAATCAAAATCCTTAAGCATCTCCATCCATCTACGATGTCTCATATTCAAATCTGACTGAGAAAACAAATACTGAAGGCTCTTGTGTTCTGAATACACCACAAACTGCTTGCCATACAGATAGTGGCACCAAATCTTCAAGGCAAAAACCACTGCTGCCAACTCAAGTCATGAACTGGGTTATGAGTCTCATGCGGTTTCAACTGACGAGAAGCATACGCAATGACTCGACCATTCTGCATCAACACACAACCCAATCCATTATATGAAGCATCTGCACAAACCACAAAACTACCGAAACCACACGGCAGCTAACACAGGCGCAGAAGATAGCTTCTCTTTGAGCAACAGAAAATTGTTCTCACACTGCTCAGTCCAAATAAACCTCTTGTCTTTCTGAGTCAACTGCATCATCGGCTTAGCTATACTAGAGAATCCCTCGATAAAACGCCTAATAGTATCCAGCCAAACCCAAGAAAATACGAATCTCAGCAACATTCTTGGAACGCTCCCAGTTAATAACAGCCTCTACCTTACTGGGATCCACAGAAATACCTTTCACTGAGATGACATGACCCAGAAATACAACTCGGTCTAACCAAAACTCGCACTTGGAGAACTTAGCATACAGCTGCGAGTCTCGAACGTCTGAAGAACCAACTTCAAATGTTCTTTATGCTGCATCGGATTCTTAGAGTACACCAAAATATCATCGATAAACACAATCACAAACTGATCGATGAACTCTCTAAAGACTCGATTCATCAAGTCCATGAAAACTGCGGGGGCATTCGTCAAACCAAAGGGCATAACTAAAAACTCATAATGCCCGAACCTCGTACGAAACGCAGTCTTCGCCACATCCTCCTCTCGAATGCGTAACTGATGGTACCCCGAACGCAAATCGATCTTAGAAACACAGTCGAACCCTGAAGCTGATCAAACAAGTCATCGATCCTCGGCAAAGGGTACTTATTCTTAACTATCACCTTATTCAACTGCCTAAAGTCGATGCACATCCTCATAGACCCATCCTTCTTCTTCACAAACATGATAGGTGCTCCCCACGGGAACATGCTAGGCCTAATGAATCCCTTCTCCAGCAAGTCGCTAAGCAGAAAATCTCCCTAAACTCAGTAGACGCTAAACGATATGGATCTCGAGAGATAGGAGCTGTACCAGGTACCAACTCAATGCTGAAGTCTATCTCCCTCTTCGGAGAAAAACCAGGAATCTCCTCCGGAAACACATCCGGGAAATTGCGCACAACGGGAACATCACTAAGCTCTACGCGCGAAGAAGAAGATGCATCTAAAGCATAAATCATAAATCCAGCGTTCTCCAACGACAACAGACTAAACATCTCCATTGCCGAGACTAAAGGAATCTTCAATCGGGAATCATGGCCATAGAAATTCCATTTCTCACCAGACCGGGGCCTAAAACGCACAACGCCATGGAAACAATCCATAGTGGCCCTATAACTAGACAACACGTCCATTCCCACTATGCAATCGAAATCCCAAATCACTAGCCTGATCAGGTTGGCTAACAACATGTTCTCGCCAAACCTAAGAATGACACTCAACAAGATCTCTTGGGAGTATAGGCTCGCGCCGGCAGGAGTCGCAACAGACACAACATCACACAAAACAGTGGTATGCAAACTATTCTCAACCACAAATGCATAAGCAATAAACAAATGTGATACTCCTGTATCAAACAACACACGTACAGGAAAATCAAAAACAAAGCAAGTATCTGTGATCACTCCTCCTCCTGGCGTGCCTTCCGCTTGCTCCCTAGTCATAGCATTCACTTGGGCAAACTGAGGTCCTGAAAACTGGAGCTGGGAAGACTGTCCAAACCGCGAAGTACCAGGCTGCTGAAACGGCCTAAACTGAGGCTCTCCCAACCTCTGCTGCAAAGCAGGAAAAGAACAACCTCTATAAGATCCACCTCGACTCTGTGGTGGGGCGGCGATATGCTGTGATCCAGACAAAGGACACACTCTCGCAGAGTGTCCATACTGACCATAAACGTTACATGAACCTTGCACACCTACACACTGCGTTGTATGATGTCTTCCTCCACACTGGCCATAAAACTCGACCTTGGAACTACTGACACTGCTAGAACTACCCGAGCCAGAAGAACTAGAACCATACTTCTTCTTGAACTTACGACCACAAGGTCTAAACCTATGGTGTCCAGACTGTTGGGCTACTTGCTGTTGGGGTGGCTGAGACGACTGCACTGACTGGGAAGGTTGCACCCACCACGGGACGGTTACCTTGCACCACTTGCGGCCTAACACGCGACCGATTCTGCAGTCCCTCCTCAATATCCATAGCCTTGTCCACCACCTCCGCATAACTCGTCGGTGAACCCGCCAATACCAAAGAATACAACTCTTCATTGAGCCCCTCCAAGAACTTGTTCCTCTTCGCCTTCTCTCAGCCAGAAACATGCGGAACATATGCAAGAAGAGAAGAAAACCTCCGGGCATACTCTCCCACAGACATAGTTCCCTGAACCAGGTTATCAAACTCACGCTCCCTGGCGTTCACAAAATATTTCGGAACTACTCCTGAGGGAAGGCAGTACAAAAGCTGTTCCATGTAATCCCTACACATGTCTCCTCTAGAGTCCTCGAAGCGTCTCTCCACCAACGCTCGGCACCTCTCCTCAACTGAAACGTAGCCAGACTCAACCTACGCTCGTCGTCATACCTGACACGGTCAAACAACACGGTAATGTGCTGCAACCAGGACTCCGCATCAAAACTAGACTCATCACCGTTAAACATCTGAGGGTTCATCCACTGAAACCTCGCCATCACAAGTTCCATGTCGTCCACACGGGCTGCCAGCTCAGCTACCTCTAACTCAACCTATCTATCACGACCGTGACGAGGAAAACTACGCTGCACTTCCTCGTTCTGACCTTCGGATTCTTCCTGAAACTACCCTCTACCTCTACCCCTACGTCTAGGCGGCATCTACGAAAGCACTAAGAAGGTAAGGTCACACAACAACAAATATATCACATAGCAAATAAGCCAGATAGTCAAGCACATGAAACAAGCAACACTGTGACTAGACTCAAGTGTGATCAAAAGAAATCGAGCTTATCCCAGCTTAAGCTCTGATACAAAAAATGTCAGGCCTCGTGCACCAACACAGAGTTAACCACGCAAACAATAGCGGAAGCATTTAAAATAGTGGCTAAGTTTTCGCTTTTGGCCCGACTGAAAGATAGCATAAGTTAAAATACAACCATAATCAAATATCTCAGTTTAAAATAACACAGTACAACAGTACAGCATTTACCAAGTACAAAAACAGCAGTACTACAACCGAATATAATAAAGCACAGGGCATTCCCCGGCTACAGTACTGATACATATATGCTATACGCTAACTGGGACACTCTAACCACCTCCTGGGGCACCTCCAGCTGGGTCAACTCCACGATCAGCTGAATAACCTGGAAAACCTAAACAATACACACAGGCAAACAACACCAGCCCTAGAGGGACACACGGCACCAGATGCAAAACACAACTCAACCTACTGTTGCCCAACGCTAAACGATATGGATCTCGAGAGATAGGAGCTGTACCAGGTACCAACTCAATGCTGAAGTCTATCTCCCTCTTCGGAGAAAAACCAGGAATCTCCTCCGGAAACACATCCGGGAAATTGCGCACAACGGGAACATCACTAAGCTCTACGCGCGAATAAGAAGATGCATCTAAAGCATAAATCATAAATCCAGCGTTCTCCAACGACAACAGACTAAACATCTCCATTGCCGAGACTAAAGGAATCTTCAATCGGGAATCATGGCCATAGAAATTCCATTTCTCACCAGACCGGGGCCTAAAACGCACAACGCCATGGAAACAATCCATAGTGGCCCTATAACTAGACAACACGTCCATTCCCACTATGCAATCGAAATCCCAAATCACTAGCCTGATCAGGTTGGCTAACAACATGTTCTCGCCAAACCTAAGAATGACACTCAACAAGATCTCTTGGGAGTATAGGCTCGCGCCGGCAGGAGTCGCAACAGACACAACATCACACAAAACAGTGGTATGCAAACTATTCTCAACCACAAATGCATAAGCAATAAACAAATGTGATACTCCTGTATCAAACAACACACGTACAGGAAAATCAAAAACAAAGCAAGTATCTGTGATCACTCCTCCTCCTGGCGTGCCTTCCGCTTGCTCCCTAGTCATAGCATTCACTTGGGCAAACTGAGGTCCTGAAAACTGGAGCTGGGAAGACTGTCCAAACCGCGAAGTACCAGGCTGCTGAAACGGCCTAAACTGAGGCTCTCCCAACCTCTGCTGCAAAGCAGGAAAAGAACAACCTCTAGAAGATCCACCTTGACTCTATGGTGGGGCGGCGATATGCTGTGATCCAGACAAAGGACACACTCTCGCAGAGTGTCCATACTGACCATAAACGTTACATGAACCTTGCACACCTACACACTGCGTTGTATGATGTCTTCCTCCACACTGGCCATAAAACTCGACCTTGGAACTACTGACACTGCTAGAACTACCCGAGCCAGAAGAACTAGAACCATACTTCTTCTTGAACTTACGACCACAAGGTCTAAACCTATGGTGTCCAGACTGTTGGGCTACTTGCTGTTGGGGTGGCTGAGACGACTGCACTGACTGGGAAGGTTGCACCCACCACGGGACGGTTACCTTGCACCACTTGCGGCCTAACACGCGACCGATTCTGCAGTCCCTCCTCAATATCCATAGCCTTGTCCACCACCTCCGCATAACTCGTCGGTGAACCCGCCAATACCAAAGAATACAACTATTCATTGAGCCCCTCCAAGAACTTGTTCCTCTTCGCCTTCTCTCAGCCAGAAACATGCGGAACATATGCAAGAAGAGAAGAAAACCTCCGGGCATACTCTCCCACAGACATAGTTCCCTGAACCAGGTTATCAAACTCACGCTCCCTGGCGTTCACAAAAGATTCCGGAACTACTCCTGAGGGAAGGCAGTACAAAAGCTGTTCCATGTAATCCCTACACATGTCTCCTCTAGAGTCCTCGAAGCGTCTCTCCACCAACGCTCGGCACCTCTCCTCAACTGAAACGTAGCCAGACTCAACCTACGCTCGTCGTCATACCTGACACGGTCAAACAACACGGTAATGTGCTGCAACCAGGACTCCGCATCAAAACTAGACTCATCACCGTTAAACATCTGAGGGTTCATCCACTGAAACCTCGCCATCACAAGTTCCATGTCGTCCACACGGGCTGCCAGCTCATCTACCTCTAACTCAACCTATCTATCACGACCGTGACGAGGAAAACTACGCTGCACTTCCTCGTTCTGACCTTCGGATTATTCCTGAAACTACCCTCTACCTCTACCCCTACGTCTAGGCGGCATCTACGAAATGCTTTGCTTTCGTAAATTCAGCAGATGCATATTTCAGCAGATGCTTTGCTTTCGTAAATTCAGCAGATGCATATTTCAGCAGATGCTTTGCTTTCGTAAATTCAGCAGATGCATATTTCAGCAGATGCTTTGCTTTCGTAAATTCAGCAGATGCATATTTCAGCAGATGCTTTGCTTTCGTAAATTCAGCAGATGCATATTTCAGCAGATGCTTTGCTTTCGTAAATTCAGCAGATGCATATTTCAGCAGATGCTTTGCTTTCGTAAATTCAGCAGATGCATATTTCAGCAGATGCTTTGCTTTCGTAAATTCAGCAGATGCATATTTCAGCAGATGCTTTGCTTTCGTAAATTCAGCAGATGCATATTTCAGCAGATGCTTTGCTTTCGTAAATTCAGCAGATGCATATTTCAGCAGATGCTTTGCTTTCGTAAATTCAGCAGATGCATATTTCAGCAGATGCTTTGCTTTCGTAAATTCAGCAGATGCATATTTCAGCAGATGCTTTGCTTTCGTAAATTCAGCAGATGCATATTTCAGCAGATGCTTTGCTTTCGTAAATTCAGCAGATGCATATTTCAGCAGATGCTTTGCTTTCGTAAATTCAGCAGATGCATATTTCAGCAGATGCTTTGCTTTCGTAAATTCAGCAGATGCATATTTCAGCAGATGCTTTGCTTTCGTAAATTCAGCAGATGCATATTTCAGCAGATGCTTTGCTTTCGTAAATTCAGCAGATGCATATTTCAGCAGATGCTTTGCTTTCGTAAATTCAGCAGATGCATATTTCAGCAGATGCTTTGCTTTCGTAAATTCAGCAGATGCATATTTCAGCAGATGCTTTGCTTTCGTAAATTCAGCAGATGCATATTTCAGCAGATGCTTTGCTTTCGTAAATTCAGCAGATGCATATTTCAGCAGATGCTTTGCTTTCGTAAATTCAGCAGATGCATATTTCAGCAGATGCTTTGCTTTCGTAAATTCAGCAGATGCATATTTCAGCAGATGCTTTGCTTTCGTAAATTCAGCAGATGCATATTTCAGCAGATGCTTTGCTTTCGTAAATTCAGCAGATGCATATTTCAGCAGATGCTTTGCTTTCGTAAATTCAGCAGATGCATATTTCAGCAGATGCTTTGCTTTCGTAAATTCAGCAGATGCATATTTCAGCAGATGCTTTGCTTTCGTAAATTCAGCAGATGCATATTTCAGCAGATGCTTTGCTTTCGTAAATTCAGCAGATGCATATTTCAGCAGATGCTTTGCTTTCGTAAATTCAGCAGATGCATATTTCAGCAGATGCTTTGCTTTCGTAAATTCAGCAGATGCATATTTCAGCAGATGCTTTGCTTTCGTAAATTCAGCAGATGCATATTTCAGCAGATGCTTTGCTTTCGTAAATTCAGCAGATGCATATTTCAGCAGATGCTTTGCTTTCGTAAATTCAGCAGATGCATATTTCAGCAGATGCTTTGCTTTCTTAATTCAGCAGATGCATATTTCAGCAGATGCTTTGCTTTCTTAATTCAGCAGATGCATATTTCAGCAGATGCTTTGCTTTCTTAATTCAGCAGATGCATATTTCAGCAGATGCTTTGCTTTCTTAATTCAGCAGATGCATATTTCAGCAGATGCTTTGCTTTCTTAATTCAGCAGATGCATATTTCAGCAGATGCTTTGCTTTCTTAATTCAGCAGATGCATATTTCAGCAGATGCTTTGCTTTCTTAATTCAGCAGATGCATATTTCAGCAGATGCTTTGCTTTCTTAATTCAGCAGATGCATATTTCAGCAGATGCTTTGCTTTCTTAATTCAGCAGATGCATATTTCAGCAGATGCTTTGCTTTCTTAATTCAGCAGATGCATATTTCAGCAGATGCTTTGCTTTCTTAATTCAGCAGATGCATATTTCAGCAGATGCTTTGCTTTCTTAATTCAGCAGATGCATATTTCAGCAGATGCTTTGCTTTCTTAATTCAGCAGATGCATATTTCAGCAGATGCTTTGCTTTCTTAATTCAGCAGATGCATATTTCAGCAGATGCTTTGCTTTCTTAATTCAGCAGATGCATATTTCAGCAGATGCTTTGCTTTCTTAATTCAGCAGATGCATATTTCAGCAGATGCTTTGCTTTCTTAATTCAGCAGATGCATATTTCAGCAGATGCTTTGCTTTCTTAATTCAGCAGATGCATATTTCAGCAGATGCTTTGCTTTCTTAATTCAGCAGATGCATATTTCAGCAGATGCTTTGCTTTCTTAATTCAGCAGATGCATATTTCAGCAGATGCTTTGCTTTCTTAATTCAGCAGATGCATATTTCAGCAGATGCTTTGCTTTCTTAATTCAGCAGATGCATATTTCAGCAGATGCTTTGCTTTCTTAATTCAGCAGATGCATATTTCAGCAGATGCTTTGCTTTCTTAATTCAGCAGATGCATATTTCAGCAGATGCTTTGCTTTCTTAATTCAGCAGATGCATATTTCAGCAGATGCTTTGCTTTCTTAATTCAGCAGATGCATATTTCAGCAGATGCTTTGCTTTCGTAAAATTCAGCAGATGCATATAATCAGCAGATGCTTTGCTTTCGCAAATTTCAGCAGATGTATTTCATTTCATTATTTCAGCAGTTTCTTTACTTGTTTCTAAGTACTGTTCATTTAGCTGGTATTAGATCTCAGCTGGTTACTGTTCATTCTTCGTTTTCTTCAGCAGATAACGAAATTTCAGAATTTGATTCCTTATTCAATTCCGAATCATTTCAAAGATTATATTCGATTCAATTGACAGATTCAAGTAGTGTCTTTATTCAGTTTTCATTTTCGCAAGCCTTTCAGAGAAATCATTTATAGTTCCTGAACATCATTAAACAAGAGAAAACCAGTAAATGTACAGAGAGAAAGAAAACAGATTTTTAGAAAGAAAAGAAAGAGCAGAACAATGTTTTAGAAAATGTTTTAAGTTATGACAACTAAGAGGGTCCCCAGAGGAAGGGTGAGTGTGCGGCTGACGAACCGTATGCCCTTTCAACAGAGGAAGGATCAGGTGTATAGGTCGACGGATCTATATATCCCTTCACCATGAGCCATAGTGCTAGAAACTGATATCAGGAGTTTGATCAAGCGAATTGGACCAAAATGTTTAATGTGTTGTCATAATTTCAGAAGAGCGCAAATGTGATTTTAGTCACAGCTCCAGAATATGTTTAAAGAAAATGTTTTCAGAATTTGATTATGTTTTATGCTTTCAGTTTCTTTCAGAATTCTCAGATATAGATATATATTAGTGCGCTTGTTCATTTCAAAGCGTACGCAGATTTTCAGATTATGTATTTAGCTTTCAGTTCCAGTATCAGTATCAGTATCAGTTCTATTGCATGATTTTGCTATTCCAGATTTACCTGCTGAGCCTTTGGCTCACTAGTGTTTATTGAGTGTCAGGTAATCAGCAGTAGGTGTTGGAGGGTAGATGATCAGAAAGGGAGGATGTGTTATCGTGGACATCTTCCATTGTCTTTTCTAGCTTTTGTTTTGTATGTTACAGTAAACTTT
>KQ986812.1:27126-37402 GCA_001598015.1 Dorcoceras hygrometricum
ATAGCCCTCATGCATTTCATAGCATTGATTATAGAATGTTGCATGATTAGCTGTTTTGATAGCTCTTCGTACTGAGGCTTGACCTCGTATTTCTTTTCCTGCTTTTGTGTTGTTTGGGTCTGCGTTGCCCATTTGCAGGATCTTCAGGTAACCAAGCTGGACAGAGTGGAGGTTCAGTTGGTCGATCCCCGTTCCCTTGAGTCCCAGTCTATTTTATTATGCGTTGAACCGGGGGATGCCCCGTGATTCTATGTATTTGGGGATCTATTGTTGATTTGAGATTTGTGTTACCTGTTTTGTATGGGTTTGAGTTAACTCATATTTTGAGTATTGATATTTTGAATGTATGTTTTGAGTTCAGGCCCAAACTATTTCGAAAAAATTTTAAGCCCTGATTTTATGCTTTCGTGATTATGTGCTTAATTATGCTCTAATCTTATGTGATTAGCACGGGGCCTGACATCGCAGCTTCTTTTAAAGTACGGTTTCTCCTCTCAACCAGCATGTTCTGTTGAGTGGTTCTAGCTGCATAAAGCTCATGCTTTATTCCAATGTCATCCAGATAAGAGGATAATTTTTGGTTTAAAAACTCGGTACCACGATCACTTCTTATCCGGTTGATTGTACAAGATCTATCATTTTGTAAGCTTTTTAAAAGCAGAATCAGTTGGTCAGTGGTATCAGATTTTGATTTTAAAAACAACACTCAAGTGAATTTTGTAAAATCGTCAACAAAAACTAGGGTCTAGTTCGTTCCCCCTAAGCTCGTTACGGGAATAGGACCAAAAAGATCCATATGTAAAAGCTCTAAGTTTTGGGAAGAACGTTTACCGCCTTTCTTTTTAAAAGTAGAACGGATTTTTTTACCAAGCTGACATGCGGCAAAGATCTTGTCCTTAGAAAAATTGATTTTGGGAATACCAGAAACCAGTTCATGCTGACTCAATTTGGCAAGCGTTTTACAGTTAAGATGATTCATTCGCTGATGCCACAACCAGCTCATGGAAGAGTCAGCTGCAAGGAATATCTGCTCAGATTCCATTTGCTCTGACCAATTGATAATGTAGGTATTCCCCGATCTTTTACCTACCAATACAGTCAGAACATTTGGACTCTGAACTGTGCAAGTGTGCTTTTGGAAGATAACTGTGTAACCCTTGTCACACAGCTGACTTATACTAATTAAATTGTAACACAAATTTTCAACAACTAAAACTATCAGATATTGAAATGTTACCATGGGTAATCTTACCCTTACCCACAGTGTTACCATGTGAGTTATCACCAAAAACGATCTTCGCTCCTTTGTGAGGAATCACATATGTTAGTAGCTTTGGGTTTCCAGTCATGTGTCGTGCACAACTGCTATCCAGGTGCCATATAATTGACTCATCTCCAGCCTTGGACATGTTGTCCTGCAAACACGAAAACAAATTTTGGTACCCAATTTTACTTGGGTCCAGATCGGATTACCCCTTTCGGGACCCATACTTGAATTACCTTAACAATTTTCCCAGTATGAAAGTCCATAAAGGTGTGTGCAGAAATATAGTGAGATCTGTTGAGTTTTGGTTTGGTATTTTGACCATTCAGATCTCTTCGGGGCTGAACCTTTCTCCATTTGGATTTGACCTTCTTAGAACCACGTCTTTGTTGGTTCTGAACAAACGACTTGGATCCAGCTTTTGCCTTTTCCTTGTCTAGTCTGTTCTTTAGCCAACTAGACTTAGAGTTCTCAGGTCTGACATAGCCGATACCAGCTTTCCCTTTCTGATTCAGTTGTCCCGAGATCTGGTCATCATACCTGGCCGACTCGCATGTATCATGTATCACACTGGCTTTGACAAAATTCATCCTTTTGAATTTGTCATATACCATATTTGACTGAGTACAGGTCTCTCCGGAGCTGCTTTCACCAGAATTGAAACCTAAGACAGATTTGTCATTAAGTGGCTTTTGAGTCTCATGAAACTTACTTAGAGAGACAGAAGACTGGGTCCAGGAGCTCATTACCAAATTCAACCTTTCGTTTTCTGATTCGAGCTCACAGGATCTTAAATGATTCATTCTCAGTCTTCAGCTTATTCAAATCGATTTGTAAACTGTCAGTTTCACCAAGTTGAACGGTGCTTGGTTCTGCTGAGCTATTTTTCAAATCCATGTTTTCATCTTTAACTTCCTCGAATGTTTGAGAAAGCTTCTTGTTCTCATGGACCATTTCATTTAGTGCGTTGATTAGGTCCTCTCGTGTGAATTCAATGTTTGAAAAATCAAATACCTCGTCATTTGAAGGTTGATTATCCATTAGGCAGTGAACTTCCTCCTGTTCACTATCGCTTGATGAAGAGATACTGGATGAAGAATCGGAATCTGAATCTGCCCAATTTTTGTTGCTTTCTTCTGCAACAAGCACTTTTCTATCATTCTTTCTGTTGGGTCTTTTGTCAGATCTTGTCCTCATCCTTCTTTCTTTTGATCTTTCCTTGGATCTTCCGTCCTTCTTCTCATCTCTTTTAGGTTTGTCCTCCTTCTTTGGCCTGTTAAAGTCTGCAGAAATGTGACCTGGACGACCACAGTTATAACAATTCATATCAGTTGAAATCTTTCAGATTTATTTGCATTATTATAAGAGAAAGAAGGGTTATAGGATCCTCTCAGAAATTTCCCAAACTTCTTGACGAAGAGGGACATTGCATCATTGCTGAGTTGTTCGGCAGATTTGCTCGGTGAGCACTGTTCAGAAGTTGTTGCTGCTAGAGCTTTAGTTGGTTGAGATGTCGACGGTCCTGCCTCAGATCATGTTTCTAATTCAAACTCATATGCCTTCAGATTCGCAAACAGATCATGAAGCTTGTTTAGATCCTTAGACTCCCGCATAGCCATCATCTTTACATCCCACTCTCTGGGCAGCACTCGCATTACTTTAAGTGCCAACTCTCGGTTGCTGTATTCCTTGACCAGACTTGTAAGCTCTAGCACCACATCACTGAAACACTCATTGAACTCAGCCATAGTCTCTCCATCTCGCAATAGTAAGCTTATTTTCCTTGGTCTCATCATTTCCTTCGCAGATTTGAATAAACTTTTCCCAAATGTCCTTCGCTGTGGCACATGTTTTGATTTTGCTGAACATGTTTTTATCCAGCGTCTTATACAGAATATCTCTGGCCACATTGTCCAAATTCGATTTCTTATTCTCCTCAGTAGTGTATTCATATATTCTCTTTTCTACCCATTCTGATGCTCCAGCAGATATGGCTATAGCAGTGTTTTCTTTCATTATCTTTATGGGTCCTTCTGTAATGACTGTCCACATATCATCATCTTGTGCTTCCAAGTGCGCTTGCATCCTTATCTTCCAATCATCATAGTCTTCCTTCGAAAACATAGGAATTTTGTTATGTGAGTTAGACATATTGAAATATATAAAGTGTAAACAACAGACTGTTCAATAATTGAGATGCGCAGGCTCTGATACCAATTGATAGGATCAATGTGGATGGAAAACAGCTCTAGGAGTTCAGAAGGGGGGGGGGTTGAATGACATCCTTCGTATTTTAAATTTTCGAAACCCTTTAAAAATAATTTTACAAGCGCCTCACTTAACTCAGATCTGAGTTACCAGATCTGAGGTATCTCAGTCCCAAATCTTATTTTTTGACTAACAAATAATGTGCGGAAAGAAGTCGATCGATCAGTGAACAATATAAATGAAAATGCGATGAAGTAAAGTAAAAGTGCAAGGTTCAGAGTTTGTTATGGAAGTTCGAATCTGAAGATCCTAAGTCTCCCCTTCTTCCTTTGCAGGAAGGTTTCACTAGAAGAATTTGACGCACACAGCTTCTGTCTACACCCAGTCACCGAGCCTCGCTCAAGATGAACTCCTAGCAACTTCAACTACAAGCAGATATAGCTTCTGAAATACAAACAACTCACTTAACTCAGATCTGAGTTACCAGATCTGAGGGATCTCAGTCCCAAATCTTATTTTTTGACTAACAAATAATGTGCGGAAAGAAGTCGATCGATCAGTGAACAATATAAATGAAAATGCGATGAAGTAAAGTAAAAGTGCAAGGTTCAGAGTTTGTTTATGGAAGTTCGAATCTGAAGATCCTAAGTCTCCCCTTCTTCCTTTGCAGGAAGGTTTCACTAGAAGAATTTGACGCACACAGCTTCTGTCTACACCCAGTCACCGAGCCTCGCTCAAGATGAACTCCTAGCAACTTCAACTACAAGTAGATATAGCTTCTGAAATACAAACAACTTGATTTTTCGAACTGCTTCACACAGCAAGTTCATTTACAGACTCAAAGATGAATATTACAATGAAATACGATGCTATTGAGTAATGTAGATCTTCTGGTTCTTTTATCAACAAGAACTGTTTACAAATGTAAACCAGAAGATAACTCGAGGGTTAAAACTATGAAGGCTGAACTTGACTTCTCTTCGAGTTATAATACTAGACTTAGAATATTTTTGCAGTGAAATGTTCCAGTGAGTATTTGAGAGATTTTTGATGACAAAGAATAAGCGTTGTGAATCACTGATAGCGGAGAGGATCGGAAGACTTCTTCATTTGAATTCTTCAGCCTTTTATACTCTTTGTCTTCAACGGTCAATAAATGTAGCCAGTAGAGATAAGCTCTTTTGCATATCTTCATCGTATCATAGCATTTAATGCTCCATTAATACCATGCAAAAGGTAAAATGCGCTTGTCAGGGCTAAATTGACTTATATACCAAAGCTGGTAATCATCGTATCAAGCATTCTACGTACTGTGCAAATTTTACCCAAAATAGCACTGATTTTGTCTCCTTAATTCCAGGCTTTTATATGATATAAACTTTGAACGTTGATTCTCCTTAAATAACTATTTATAACATCTGAAGATATTCGAAGCTCACATCTATCTCAATAAAGAAAGCTGAAAGACACTCTCTTTATGTATCTTATATCTGAAATATTGTCGTTACTCTGTCATGTCTGAGATGTTAGAGACTTCTGAAAGTACACTGTTCCTAAGTCTGAATCAAACAATTCTGATAATCTCAAATCTGATGAACTCTGTTTGCTCTGTAACGATATCTAAAATGATGATATCTGAAGTAACTTGAGTAGAGTATGTTTATACTCAAATATGAATAATACCTCCTGAGTCAATATACCAGAATCTGTTACTAAATCCTCTGAATCAAGTCTGAAAATACTTTGCTCTAAAACAGATCTCTTACTGTAGCTTCTGAATCAAATCTGAATCCCCTCAATTCTGAAGTACTGTCCTGATAACAGAGAGAACTGATAACTCAAAATAACTCGATATCTTAGGAACTTAACTCTGAATCCCTCAACTTGATAACTGAATACTTGGCTCGATATCTGATCAATTCCCAAATAGTCAAATCAGATCTCTCGAATCTGAAATCTTCAATTCAATGGCATGACGTCACGGAATCTGAAATGTTCCCTTCACTTGTCCTCTGCGAATACTTAAGTTCAATTTTCAGTCTTATTTTGTTATCACTAAAACTTATAAATTTTATCTTAACATCCTGAACAATGGAAATATCACAAAGCTCCAAACTAGGTTCGGGCGTCACATCCAAAGCATAAATCATGAACATAGAGTTCTCCAGTGACAAAAAACCAAACACCTCCATAACTGAGACCGGTGGGATTTTAGACAGGGAATCATCACCATAGAAATCCCTCTTCTCGCCAAACTGAGGCATAAACTAATCACGTCATAGAAGCAATGCACATGAGCTTGCTGAGGTCCCTAGAATTGTGACTGAATTGAACCTCTGAACTGTGAAAACCCAGGCTACTGGAAATCCCCTCTAGGCTTCTTAAAGCATGATTTTTTTGAGACTGAGCAGGAGCATTATGTCTCCGGGATGATCCTCCAGACCGACCCTGCTGCGATGGGAAGGCATGCCAAATTCTCACAGAAGGACACACCCTCACAAAGTGTCCATACTGCCCAAAAAGCCGGACGGCAGGCCCCTTGTACTCCAATACACTCTGAAGTTAGATTCTTACCTCCACATTGGCCACAAAAAACTGACCTCAAACTGCCTCCGCCAGATGTTAGAGTAGGTGCACAGCTAGAAAACTGTTGGTATTGGGCTTTGTTGACTCTATTGTAAAAACAATCTTTATTCATTTATACAATTTAGATTTACATGGCATTCTTTTTTGATTTTATTGCGTAAAATTGTTGGGTAAAGACCTTGAATGCACTATAGTGTATGTTAGATGTGATAGTGGATTAGATGGCTATCATGAAACACATCTAATAGTCACTATGTGTTCTAAATGAGTTCCTAGTCTATTGGACCGTCCGAAAGAGAATAAGGTCCCCCCAAGCTTGAGACTAGCATCTGCGATGCCAAGTACCATGTTTTATTTGTAGGGAACAAAGATATGTTTGATCATGCGTGATGGACAGTGACCCGATGATCTATCAAACCACCTCGTTCGGACTTTCCAAGTGGTTACGTTTGTCGAGTGGATTAAGTTCAAGGTCTTGGTTGTATAGATTAGTCCTCATTACTCGAAAAATCATTGATACTCTACTTGCTAGTTGCCTCACTTTGACTCGTTTACGATCCATGAGGGTCATCAGGTGACGAGGTTGGGTGAGGTCACGACGCATGTATGAGTCGATACTTCGTTATAGAGGATTCACTGCTCGCCTTGATGTGTGGATATCATATGCTATCTGAGGAGATAATAGCCTGACAAATCTCTGGATGGAGTACTAGATGTACTTTAGGTAATTGAGTTTACTAGTAGCACATGCGATGCCACTATTTGATCTCCAATATGCATGGCTATCGAATCTATAGCGACTCTCAATTTACCAATGGTCGTAGATTTGGGTGGGATATGAGCTGAAAGGACCATACTGTACGCTAAACATGACCAACTGGTTCTTGCAGGCACTATCAATGATACCTAGGGGATCATGGGGCGATGTTGCTAGAAACTTTACCATGGTCGGATGGGTAAGTCCAAAAATGTGTTTTCGGAGTCACAAGGAGTTTTGAGCCCACGACTAGCTGTATCCCTGAATCATTGAGGGTCACACAAGTAATTGTTTCTCAATTCTCGTACGGAAACGATACTCAAAGTATTAACTATAGTAGGAGGAAGTTTGGGAGTATGACTTCCAAAATTAGCTAAGGTAATCGAACTTCCATATTTAGCTAATAGGAGTGGAACTACTATTTTTGGATTAGGTGGTTTGAAAAAAATTGTTTTCACATCATAATGTACAATTTTAGAAACTTTGCAGGTCGGTCCGATCTGATCATCGATCGAGATTATGATGACACCATTATGATGGACTAGAAACCAACGTGCGATGGTTTTAGGCCTATTAAGCTGGTTTAAGCCCATGAAACATCTATAAATAGTGGTCATGACATTGTTATTTCAAATGTACCAATTTGTGTTGACAACTCTCCTCTCCCCTCCCGTCTAGGTGTCCTCCCGACACCGTTGCTCGTCATCGCCAGAATTCAGTCCGGTGGTCTCGATGTGGAGATTCCATTCGTGAAATCTTTGCTGGGTTTCTAGTGCAAGCCAGCGAAGGAATCAAGATCCCTCTCATGGACCGGATTAGGCATCGTTCGAGCGATTATACCATTGATGGGCCACCTCCCTTGCGGACTGGTCGGAGCAGGTCGCCAAGTCGCCAAAGGTAATTCTTTCTAAATATCCGTTTCATGTTTTGTATTTATTTTATTCACATATGAGAATTCCCAGGAACAAAGTTTAAACTTCCACTGCACCCCGGGAGTGATATCCGGATCCGCCGCTGCGCCAACACTAGAACTATCGGAGGCAGAAGAACTAGAACTCGACTTATTCTTTAATTTCTTCCCCCTAGACATAAATATCTGGTTACTAGACTGCTGAGAAACTTGAGGAGGATGAAAAAAATACATCCCAGAAGGCACAGGTTGGAGACCTTGAGCAACCTGCGGTTGAACCTGAGATTTCATGTTCATCAAGCCCTCCTCAATGTCAATCGCCATATTCACTGTATCAGCATAAGTAGCATAAGTAGCAGGTGAACCAGCCACAACCAAAAGGAAGAATCCAGTCTCAAGTCCTCCAAGAACTTATTCCGCTTTTCTCTTTACTCGCTAGAAATATGAGGGACATAAGAAGCAGAGAAGAAAACTGACGAGCACACTCTACCACTCTCGTGATGCCCTACACAAGTGGTTGGACTGATGCTCCTTGGCATTGTATTAAGACTACGGGATATACTCATGTCGAAAGGCTAAACAGAAGCTCTCCCACGAGATCACTGCAGCCATCTCTCTCATGGCCCTAAAGTACCCTTCCACAAGCTCTGCGCATGTTCCCTCAACCGAAAGGTTGCCAGACTCAATCTCCGGTTCACATCATAGTTGACCCTGTCAAACTGACCTTCCATGTGCTCTAACAAGCCCTCGGCTACCAAACCTCCCTTAGCACCTGAGAAGGTCGGGGGATCTATCCTCTGAAATCTCACTAAGACAAGTTCCATCTCATCGACTTGGTGAGCCTGATTCTACACCTCGTCCTCAACCGGTCTAGCACGTCTACGCTCCGGAATACTAGGCTGAACTACGTCATCCTCGAGGTTCTGAGTTCTATATTCCTCTGCCACCTGCTTCCAAAGTCTACCTCTCCTTTAGGCACCATCTTTGTGACACCAGGTTAAACGACAAAAATAGTAAAGCATGCAGTCAAACACATGCAACAAAACAAGAATCTTGTCTAGACTCGAGTGGACTAGAATCTAAATTTAGCTTATTCCAATTTATTCGCTGATACCAAAATGTCAGGTCCGGTACTCATAATCAAGGATTAAGCATGCAATTATCGATACAATGTGGATTAAAAATAGGTTAAATTTTTATTTTTTAGGCCCGATACAAATGAAGCAAGTAAAAATATTCAAATATTCAAAATATCAATACTTGTCAGGCTCGGTGCACAAAACAGAGATTAAACACTCAAACTTAACTGCGGAAGCATTAAATAGTGGCTAAAATATTTTTCGCTTTGGCCTGACTTAGAAAACATAATTTCAAAATACAATTATACTCAAAATATTGGTTTTACAACAACCAAAAGCTGCATGAAACAGCTACAAAATACAACAAGTATCAGCATACAAAACCAATAGAAACCAAGTCTGTTTACAACAGCAGCACGGGGCATTCCCCGGCAACAACACTGATACATATATAGATATATATCTATTTGGGACACTCTATTCAACCTCTGGGGACATCACTAGCTGACTCACCACCACGACCAGCTGAATAACCTGGAAAAACCTGAATGACACACAACAATCCAAATAGCCCCAAAGGGACGGGGTCAAACCCAAGTACGGAGAGCAACTTAAAACAGCAATTAGACAGCAACAGATATACATATGAATGTTGCTATGCATAAGGGCAACAGAGTACAAAGGCAGTAAGGCTACAATCGAAACAGGAAGCCATAGGAGCTCAAGAACTAGCTCAGCAGCAAGCACAGATCGAAAGGAATTAAGTGGCCACGAGGTATGTGAGACAGTGGTAGCTATCCACTCATCTCAACACACTGTAACAGAGCATAAGCCCAATTACTCAACCTGCTGTTGCCCAAAGCTCATGAGATCGTGGTAGATATCCACTCGTCTCATAGAGGCTAACAACTAGATAAACAGGGAGATGAGGAGCACGGTAGTTCCGCACGTCCTCAATAGAAGCATCCTGGTACACACTGTTAGAGTAGATGCCCAACTAGCCAACTTGTGGGTTTTATAGACTCTTGTATATGACAATCTTTATTTATGAAATTCGCATTTGTTTATGGCATTATTTATCTTCATTATGATTATAATGTTAACAATTGTGTTTGATAAAGACCTAGAACGCACCATAGTGTATGTTAGATGTGATAGTGGATATGATGGCTATCATGAAACACATCTAATAGTCACTGTGTATTCTGAATTCGTTTCTAGTCGATTGGGCCGTCAAAATGAGGATAAGGCAGCCGATCTTGAGACTAGCATCTGCGATGTGAAGTACCATGTTTCATTGGTAGGGAACATTGTGATGTTCTGAGCATGCAGATGGATAGTGACCTGGTGATCTATCGAACTACCCTCGTTCGGACTTTCCAAGTGATTATCATTTGTCGAGTGGATAAGTCCGAGGTCTTGGCTGTACTGATTAGTCCTCACTACTCGAAACGTCATTGAGACTCTACATG
>KQ986812.1:42417-53517 GCA_001598015.1 Dorcoceras hygrometricum
GATTCTCTCGCAGTGGACCCCTTCGGCCACACCACAGCTCAATGGTGTAGCGGAGCGTCGTAATCAAACTCTGATGGACATGGTTCGATCTATGATGAGCTTCACTGAGCTTCCTACCTCGTTTTGGGGCTATGCGCTCGAAACGACGGTAATGTTGTTGAACAATGTCCACACCAAGGCAGTGGATAAGACTCCATATGAGATATGGATGGGCAAACCGCCTAAATACTCCTTCGGCTTCTTAGTAAGCACAGAACCCCAAGCTGGGAGCCACCAGCTCAACCCAGCTCTATCCTACCCTTCGAACACAACAGATAGATCTAAACGAAGCGTAAGATAGGATTCAACACTTACTCGAAAGCTCTACCTGAACAGAAGAACCAATTGGTCGGAATACGAACCAAAAGCACACTGTAGCTCCTTCGCGTTCACTCTTCTAGCCCACCAAAGCCTTAGATAGAGGTATAAGAAGAAGCTTCTAGGAAAGAGGAATTCAACTATACCAACCTTGCTCCAAGCTACGCCGTATCCCACCGGGAATCAGAGGAAATAGGTTACGGTGAACAGTAAGGGTTTCTCTACAGAAGAGAGTAAGTTTACGAGAGAGAAGTGTTGGAGTGTATAAGGTCATAGTACTTTATTTATATGGGTTAAGTCTCCCATGATCTGATGAACAGTAGCATCTATCAGCTCAGGGTCTAAGCTGATATACGTCATCCAGCTTACGCAACCAAAACAGATCACACGCACGTGACCGCTCACAGCCATAAAACAGAGTTGGCCAGGTCACGTGTACCATCCATCTAGCGTCTAAGATGATATCACCTAAACGGCATCACATCGCACTCCAGCTCGGGACGACCAGATCACGCATAAAAGGCCAGCTCTCACGCTTCCAACTCTTGTCTAAGCTGGAACCCATGAACCGTGCCGGTCTACCCTAAAACCACGAACCGGGCCGGTCCGCACAGTACTACAAGATTGCGCCCCTCTAAGCTGGTTTCTCCAAAAGGACAGTGCTTCGCTACCCGCTCAGGATATCCAGCTTTGCGTACCTAGAGTAGCTTGCGACAACCATTTAATCATCTAACCATCCAGCTCGGGCTGTTCTACGAAAATAAGCCAAAACTGATTCATGCACAGACCAGTTCACAACTGGAAGACTTGCTCAACGTTCTACGACACGTAACATGTGACACACAAACCCATGGGAATCAACGGAATGGGGTAATCGGAAAATCGAAAGGAATAGAAGGACTAAATTCGAAAAGTTGTAAGCTGTATTCCCTTACAAAAACTGAACGTAAACAGTTGGCACCAAAATGAACAGTAGAACAGATTAGGTATATAAAATTCTCAGTTTTCGATCACAAAATAAGATATTACAACTAATATAACTCTATATGAATTTTCTGTTATTGTAATGAATCTTAATACAGTTCGAAAAAATATCAAAAACAAAAACAGCTGGATTTGCGGAAACGCTGGCCTTCGACAAACACACGCATCCCCCAAATTTGGTATCAGATCGCACCACCCGCCTGCCCCTGATTTGCCTCACCTGCATCGAGAAAACTAGTGAGCCTAGGGGCTCAACAAGTAAAACTGAGGATAACAAGATCACATAATGCAGGCATAACTTAATCTCAATACATAAATTAAAGGAATTCATCTGAAACTGAAAATCTTGCTACTGAAAATACAGATCGGAACATCAGATCTGACTTGCTTTATACTGAGTGACTTATGGTCTAGAGGCTCTCTGGTGGTCCTGGTGCATGAAGCATGTTATCTGAGATCAGTAACTCTCTGTTAAGGGATTACAGTACTTCCATAATCTTGGTCCCTTTGCTAAGGGATTACAGTGATACCATAATATTGGTCCCTTCCTGATTGACCGGGTCCTCTATGCCATAAGTCCTTAAAACTGAAACTTTACTTCCTTTAATTGAAATAGCTTATATACTGTACTCATGAACGAAAATCGTTTTCTGAAACTGGTTGATTCACTGTTATGAAACTCATTGTCATTAAAAACAACTTTACTTTACTGAGTGTACAACTGGCTACGACCTGATGATAACAGGAGCCAGCTCGGAAGAGATTATGGCTTGTGAACTTAAACAGATTTGGCTAACAAAATATAGATTTCAAGCGCAAAGAATAGCTTGGGCTGCATAGAACAGATCTCGGGTGTGAAAGCAGATCATAGGCTTGCATACAGCTTTGGCTAAATAATGCTTATGAATAGGAAAACAGATCTGGTTCTACGAAAAATAGCTTACGCGTATTAAAACAGATTTGGTTCAAAGAAAATAGCTTACACGTAACATAAGCTTCATAAGAAGAATTTCTGCTTTGGAAGGTCACTCAACTTTGAGAAACCCAATTAGTTTAGCAACAAATCACACAGTCTGGTCAAGGAAAAATGGGCCAGATATGCTTAGAACGAAGGTACTGAAACCACCTCAGACAATCCCGAAACAAACTAGCTCCGCTTATCAATCGAAACATAGTCCCGATCTGTAATGCCCATATATTTTAGAGGCCACAAACTAGAAAGATTTGAGATAGAGGGATTACAATGCTATTCTATTAAATTCTGTTTCTATCGAGTTTCAGAATTCAGATATATATTGTTTAGCTTTTTATCATTTAAGAGCTAAATTCCAGATATCAAGAATGCAATTACAGTAGATGTCTAGAAAATTCCTACAAGCCAATCGAATCCTTTGTTTTAACTAAAATCGTTTGGTTTCCATATGCATCATTTGGTTTAAAACAGAGCACGCTTCTTTCAGAAATTGGCATATTGATATAACGTATTTTCTTTCCTTAGTCATTGTAAATCATATAAATAGGATCTTAAGCTGCTTCATGCATCATTACTTTCAAATCAAATCATATTAAGCGGTGATCTCTCCCAAGAAGCCGAACAAAATACTTTCAAAGTGTTTTAAAGGAAACAGGCGGTGCGTTAGGAGTTGCTGGATTCTCTGCTGTTCTTGTGTTCAAGAATTCAGGCAAGTAAACTCTGTTTCTTGCTCACTCAGTGAAAGCATATATTCAATTCTGTTTGCATGATTATATGAGATTTTTAAATAAATGAAGATGGCTTCGGCTGTTCTTCAAAAACCAGAAAGTTCATGCTCTGTTTTTATTAAGGTTGTGTTTTACTGTATTTTGATCCAAATAAATGTTTTAGAAAATGGTTTGGTGATGTTCATCCAGTGGATTCTTGAGTTTTCTTCAGAAATTCTATCGAAGTAGCTTACAAGTAGCTTATTCGATCAATTCCAGAAATTTCTTTAGATATTTTGAATTCTTCAGACAAAGGAAAACCATCGTCATTCACCTGGTTAAGTCTGAAATATGGTTCTTATACCACGACTGATATTTCTTTGTTGAAAATATTCTAAGTATAGATTTCAGCTATCGCACTGTTTGAGTTCAGTAGTTGCGACCAGCAGTCGCACTATTTCATGTTCAGCTGTTGCATATTTTATTGTTCATCAGCTGATAGTTTGTTCATTAGCTATTGATATTCAGCAGATGTTTTGCTTTCGTAAATTCAGCAGATGCATATTCAGCAGATGCTTTGCTTTCGTAAATTCAGCAGATGCATATTTAGCAGATGCTTTGCTTTCGTATATTCAGCAGATGCATATTCAGCAGATGCTTTGTTTTCATAAAATATGCAGATGCGTTTTATTGTCAAATTTCAGCAGTTGCAATATTTATTATTCCTGCGAATGGTTGACATGCTACGACATCGTTTCACTTTACATTTATTTAAAAGACCTTGCGACTGGATTCTTGTCTTGCGACTGGTTCCTATTCGTTGCGACTGATTACTGTTCATTCAGCTGGTATTAGTCTTGCGACTGGTACTGTTCATTACAGCTGGTACTGTTCATTCAGCTGGTATTAGTCTTGCGACTGGTACTGTTCATTGCAGCTGGTTACTGTTCATTCTTCGTTTTATTCAACAGATAACGAAATTTCAGAATTTGATTTCTTATTCAATTCCGAATCATTTCAAAGATTGTATTCGATTCAATTGACAGATTCAAGTAGTGTCTTTATTCAGTTTTCATTTTCGCAAGCTTTACAGAGAAATCCTTTACAGTTCCAGAACATCATTAGACAAGAGAAAACCAGTAATTCGTGCAAGAGAGAAAGAAAACAGATTTTTAGAAAGAAAAGAAAGAGCAGAACGATGTTTTAGAAAATGTTTTAAGTTATGACAGCAAAGAGGGTCCCCAGAAGAAGGGTGAGTGCGCGGCTGACGAACCGTGTGCCCTTTCAACAGAGAAAGGATCAGGTGTATAGGTCGACGGATCTGTATATCCCTTCACCATGAGCCATAGTGCTAGAAACTGATATCAGGAGTTTGATCAAACGAATTGGACCAAAAAGTTTAAAGTGTTGTCGTAATTTCAGAAGAGCGCAAGTGTGATTTTAATCACAGCTCCAGAGAATGTTTAAAGAAAATGTTTTCAGAATTTGATTACGTTTTATGCTTTCAGTTTCTATCAGAATTCTCAGTTATATATTATTGCGCTTGTTTATTTCAAATCGTATTCAGAATTCATTTATGTATTCAGCTTTCAGATTCCAGTTCAGTTTCTATTGCATGATTTAGCTATTCCAGATTTTACCTGCTGAGCCTTTGGCTCACTAGTTTTCATTGAGTGCAGGTAATGGGCAGTAAGGAGCTGGATGGAGAGTGGTTGGTTGGACAGTGTGGTTTATCGTGGACATCTTCCATTGTTCTTTTCAGCTTTGTTTGATGTACAGAACTTTAGTTTTAGTTTTGTATGTTAACAGATTTCTAGTTCCTCATTTTTGTAGAAATCTGTATGAACTTTTGGTGTAAAGATATATGCAAGTTCACTCGTATTTATATCAGCAGGTATATCAGTTCCGCGTGTGTTATTTTATCAGCAGAGGAATTAGTTCCATGTTTTGTATACCCTTCCTGCTGATTTCCTTCACTTTTTATGAAAAGTGTTTATTAGATTTTAATTTACTTCCGCTCACTTCATTGTTTCCTTTGTTCCGCATTTCAGCAGCAATGAATTGTGTTATTCGCAATTTAGTCCAGAATTTTAGTAACGACTTTTATGTTTATTAAGATCGAAATTTTTGGGTCTTTCAATTTGAACCCCAAATTTCTAAATTTCTTTTGAGAAAAGTCCGGTCGTTACACGATCAACCAGCGTATCCTATCTGTTCAGGGTCAATGTCCAGAACCATTACAGTACATGGGAAAACAAGAACTTCTCTTGGCTTAACTTATCTTGAATCAATACAACTCAGTATTTGAAGATACAACTACTTGCTAAAATATCTGGTGAGTTTCCTCAAAACTAAAACATCAATGCAGTGAATCCATAGTTTAAACATAACATAAACTTAACTGAACTGAAACATGCAATAGACAAGCATTCAACGGAAAACAACGAAGCAATATATGTTTTCCACATGCAGCAAGAATCAACTTTACTTGCCTGAACTGAGAAACGCAACGAATAGATGGCCTCGACTGGAAATATCATCAAGCACACTCTGAGAGCTCTTGTATATTTTTGAGAGAAATGAGAGATTTTCTTGAAACAAAATGAGCTCTAACTCACGTAAAAATCATCATATACGGGAGAATGATGGGTAGTAGGTGGAAGTACAATGATTTGGCATGGTTAGCTCACCAAATCCCTACAAAATTGTTAAAAACTCCCTATTACTATTTTAATTTGTAAACTTGCTACACCGTTTTATAAAACAAATCTCCCGTTTCAAAACCTTTTATTTTTAAAGGAAAATCAGATCTGTACTAGCTCGGATTGTGCTTGGGGCGAAATCTTCCCAGAACATTCTGGTCGTGCTTCTAAGCTAAAAGGAAAAGAAAACAGCTTAGATAACTGGAACTAGCTGAACTGAAACCTAGAAGCTCAAATCTCAAATCGGCCCTTTAAAATAAAAAGGCTAACAATTGTGGTCCTATGGATTTGAGGACGCTACATAACAGCTCAGAGCTGTTCCTTCCACACAGACCAGCTTGCGCTCCCAAAAGCATACCAGCTCAGGGCTGGCCCGTCCCAGATCAGCTCACACGTGATCCAGTCTATGCTAATCACTTGATTAATTATCCAAATTAATTAGATTAATTTCTCCACTAATCTTTCGAGTCTCAAAATACTTGTCCATCAATCAGATTTAATTACAAAGAAGTCCTTTAAAAATCATTTGCAAACATATATTGAGCTATTCATGCTCACAGTACATGAAAAAGCCATGTAAATAACAACATACAATCTCCAAGAACATCATATATATCCAACAATAAACAACAAGCATTGAATCATAAAATACCACAACTACACAGGGCATCCCCTGGTAAATGACTCGATCAAGTATACATATACAATAATATTTGGGACATTCGATCAACACCTTATGGGGCTCCACTAGCTGGCACTCTACCTGGTGCAGTTGACCCGTCTGGATAACCTGCAATTGTCACCAGCACCACCAAAGCAGCCTCAAATGGAAGGGGTCAAAACCCAGTACGGAGAGCCACAATAAACAGCAATCAAGTACGAGATAAAATATGTTTTATGATATGCAATGAATGTCTGGTAGCACAGAAATAATGGATACAAAGACTAGAGATCTAACAACAAGATCATCAAGATCACAATGGCACATCGTTGAGAGTATCAGGGGAAACCCAGTCGGCTTCAACGGAAAATTGAGGATGGTGGCCCATTCATCGAGGGTGCGGGAGCTACCCAGTCAGCCTCAACGGAACAAAAAAACGGGTGTGTTCTAATAACAACCCCACTACCAAGCGTCCAAGCCACAACACTAAGAGCGTGGGAGATATCCTCTTGCTCTCTATGTCCTCCTTGTGAGTGTACAGTAAGAACATGCAGCAACACATTGCATTCAAACACATAGCACATAAATTTATGTCTACAAAAGCTCACACTCCATCCGTACCTCACGATATTTTACCAAAATACCTCAAAAAAACACTGGTGTTGAGACAACCAAAACATTGGCGGAAACAAAAGGCAGCGACTATGAGCGATCAGAAAAATCAAGAATCACCATTCGACCGGAAAAGTCATCAGTCGCAACCTACAAAACCCCATCAAACCAAAATAATCCAAACCAATTTTAAATCTCTCTCCAATCGAAAAGAAACAGCTCAAAGGCCTCCCTGAAACTGGCCGAAGCTAGCAAAATCCTAACTTTCTCATACGAACTCCAAATATAGGTATTCAAATCTTGATTAAAGCTAAGGAGAGGAGCTACAACTTACAGCTCACGATGACAAGAACGGATTAGCCAAATTGTCGGAAAATGTAAAAAATAGCACTCCCAATCTATTGTCCTGCTCTGTCAGGCCTCGTGCTCAAATCAGAGATAAAACATACAAACACATGCGGAAGCTACTAAAAAGCGGGTAAAATTTTCGCTTTTGGCCTGACGAGTTAAAACAATATAATTTAAAATAATGCAATACTTAAAATGGATCCCAGTTTATAAAAACCACCAAACAACACAATCAATATAGCACACGAAAACAAGTATCAGACTCCAACCACTTGATACAACAACGAAGCACAGGGCATCCCCCTGGCTAAGAATACTGATACATATAAATATGCTATACGCCACTGGGATACTCTAACCACCTCCTGGGGAGCCACCAGCTGGGTTAAAACCACGACCAGCTGTAAAACCTGGGTTTCCTGAAAACAACACAACAAGGAAAACAACCAAGCCCCAGAGGGACATGGGGTCAAACCCCAGTACGGAGAGCAAATATAAAACAGCAGTAAACAGCAAGAATAAAATGCAGATGCTATGCATGAGGAAGGAGACAACAGCTCAACGGAATCTGCAACCGAATATGTGGCCATGGTGAGTGTAGGACATGTGGGTGCTACCCACTCACCCCTACTCGCCCACCCTTACCAGATGCATCAACAACCCAACCTACAAACTGTGGTAGCTAGCCACTCGGCGCATAGGGGAAATGAGAGTGCGGAATCACCGCTCGCCCTCGCATCCTGGTAAGAAACAGAGAAACAACACGAACAAAGGCTGCAATAGCTGAATGAAATGCGTGCTAACCACCTCCTGGGGCGCCACCAGCTGGGTTAAAACCACGACCAGCTGTAAAACCTGGGTTTCCTGAAAACAACACAACAAGGAAAACAACCAAGCCCCAGAGGGACATGGGGTCAAAACCCAGTACGGAGAGCAAATATAAAACAGCAGTAAACAGCAAGAATAAAATGCAGATGCTATGCATGAGGAAGGAGACAACAGCTCAACGGAATCTGCAACCGAATATGTGGCCATGGTGAGTGTAGGACATGTGGGTGCTACCCACTCACCCCTACTCGCCCACCCTTACCAGATGCATCAACAACCAAACCTATGAACTGTGGTAGCTAGCCACTCGGCGCATAGGGGAAATGAGAGTGCGGAATCACCGCTCGCCCTCGCATCCTGGTAAGAAAACAGAGAAACAACAACGAACAAAGGCTGCAATAGCTGAATGAAATGCGTGTATGCAACATGTTGGAACAACATACATATAACCATATGTAACACAACAATTACACACGGTAAGCATACACAGCTCTCACACAGAGCAACAATATCACCCAGCAATCCAAACACAGCCATCTCGCAATTTATCCAAGCCAGGTTCCACGCTCAATTACAAGCTCAAGATCCGTACCTTGTACTTCTGTGCAACAATTTACCACAAAACAGGCCCGAGAGATCTGGATTGCAACCTGCTAAATACACACAACAGATCTCAGGCTCAACACAAAAGGTCATGGCCAACTATAGAAACTCACGGCTGGGATTCATTCACTCCACCAGCGATCAAATCCAAAAATACCACTAACAGGAAGCTTAAACAAAGGCTAATACTAAGAACTCAACAACAATTCTAAGATCTACCTCAAGGACGCAACACACGGCCGAAGACAGCAACTTCGTGATCTCGCTCTAGCCAACAACAGCCTCCAAGAATGGTATAGAAAGGAAGAGCTTCTCGAGAGGAGTTCAACGCTACCTCGCACATACCAAAAAACGGTTGGAAACGACGGGAAATCACCGGAAAAGCTCACGGTGAACAGTACTAGGGTTCGAAGAACAGAGGTCGACAACCAAGATAATATTTCGCTAAATATGGGATCTGGTGCTTAAAATCGAAGACCAAGTCTTCCTTAAATAAATCTCGCGAAAGCTGAAATCTGGTTAAAATCATGCATCGACAAAAACAGATCCCTCTACAAGATAACGCATGCGCTAACAAAACGGCGTCGCTCAGGACACGTCATCAAATCTGGTCGCTACCGCTAAACGCTGGAAACACGTTACGCACACAACAGCAATCGCTACAGGAGAGTTGACCAACGTTGACGTCTGTTCCCAGAACTCGCGCTACTCACAACAGATCTCTCCTTACGCGAGCAGACGATCTGCAAGGGATATTCCTGATAGCTCAATGACTTATCTAGCTCCACCTCGTCAGTCCTAAGCACATGAGACGGATCTGGATCATACTTCCTCGACATGGAAACATGAAAGACGTCATGAAGAGAAGACAACTCTGACGGTAACAATAGCCGATACGCTAAAGGGCCAATCCTCTCAACAATCTCATACGGTACGACGTAACGAGGGGCTAACTTTCCCTTGTGTCCAAAGCGCATGACACTGCGAAACGGAGAAACTTTGAGAAATACAAGATCACTAACCTGAAACTCAAGAGGTCGACGACTCTTATTCGCATAACTAGCTTGGCGATCCTGGGCAGCTTTCATCCGCTGTCTAATAAGATCCACATGATCTTTCATTTGCTTCACAAAGTCAGGGCAGATAGCCGCTTCTCCCCCACTTCTTCCCAACATACTGGCGATCTGCACTTCCTGCCATACAATGCCTCAAAAGGCGCCATACCAATCTTCACTTGGTAGCTATTATTATAGGAAAACTCCACTAAAGACAACGCGTCTTGCCAGCTACCTCCGAAATCCAATACAACAGCTCGCAACATGTCCTCCAACGTCTGGATAGTGCGCTCAGATTGGCCATTTGTCTGGGGGTGATACGCGGTGCTCATAGCCAATCTGGTACCCAAAGCTGTTTGCAAACTCTTCCAAAACCTGGAAGTAAACCTCGGATCTCGGTCGGAAACGATCGAAACGGGCACACCATGCAGTCTAACAACAAAATCAACGTACAGCTTCGCCATCTTCTTCAACGAAAAGGTCATCCCATAGGGAATAAAATGTGCAGACTTCGACAGTCGGTCTATAACCACCCAAATAGCATCACATCCTCTGCTGGAACGAGGCAGATGCGTCACGAAATCCATAGCAATGTGCTCCCAATTCCATTGGGGCGCTTCCAAACTCTGAAACAAACCACCAGGTCACATCCTTTCGGCCTTAACCATCTGAGAATTCAAACAACGAGCAACAAAACCAGCAACGTCGCTCTTCAGGCCAGCCCACCAAAAGTGCGGCTTCAAAGCATCGTACATCTTCCGTGCACCAGGATGAACACTATGTCTGCTACAGTGCGCTTCCCGAAGGATCTCCTCCTTCAAATCAATCAAATTGGGCACAACCAACCTGCCCCGGAAATGCAAACAACCATCGGAAGAGACAGAATAATCCTCAAGTTCACCATCCCTGACCTTCAACTTCAACTCGTGGATAGACGGATCAGTCCTCTGAGCTGCTCGAATCGTAGAAACAATCTGTGGCTCCACTTGGAAAGAAGAAACCACCACACAATCCTCAGCCGGGTAAAATCTCCAAGCGTAGTGTTAAGATGCTCCTGATCCTTAGAGATGTACAACGACGTAAGCATCTCACTAGCCTTCCTGTTCAAAGCATCGGCCACTACGTTCGACTTACCAGGCTGGTACTTGATCTCACAATCAAAGTCCTTTAGCAGCTCCATCCAACGACGTTGTCTCATGTTCAGGTCAGGCTGTGAAAACAAATACTGCAAACTTTTGTGGTCGGAGTACACCACAAACTGCTTGCCATA
>KQ986812.1:97381-107760 GCA_001598015.1 Dorcoceras hygrometricum
ACGTTTTCAGCTTTGACTTCCTCGAATGTCTGAGAAAGCTTACGGTACTCTTGGACCATCTCATTTAGTGCACAGATGTCCTCTCGTGTAAATTCAGTATTTGAAAAATCGAATACCTCATCTTCCGAAGTCTGATTAGCCATGAGACAGTGAACTTCCTCCTGTTCACTATCGCTGGATGAAGAGCTGGTTGATGAAGAATCTGTATCGGTATCAGCCCAGTTCTTGTTTCTCTCCTCAGCAACTAGTACTTTGCGATCATTCTTTCTGCTGGGCCTCTTATCAGCTCTTGTCATCATCCTTCTATCCTTTGATCTTTCCTTGGATCTATCATCTTTCTTCTCTTAGCCATGAGACAGTGAACTTCCTCCTGTTCACTATCGCTGGATGAAGATCTGGTTGATGAAGAATCTGTATCGGTATCAGCCCAGTTCTTGTTTCTCTCCTCAGCAACTAGTACTTTGCGATCATTCTTTCTGCTGGGCCTCTTATCAGCTCTTGTCCTCATCCTTCTATCCTTTGATCTTTCCTTGGATCTATCATCTTTCTTCTCATCCCTCTTGAATCTGTTCTCTTTCTTGGGCCTGTTGCAATCAGCAGCAAAGTGCCCTGGACGACCACAGTTAAAACAATTCTGGTCAGTGGTAACCTTATCAGATTTATGGGCATTATTATAAGAGAAAGAAGGGTTATAGGATTTTCTCATGAATTTCCCAAAATTCTTAACGAAGAGGGACATGGAATCGTTTCTGAGTTGTTCTGTGGATTTTCTCGTGCTTGGAGAGCACTGTTCAGATGTTGTTGCTGCAAATGCTTTTGTCGGTTTAGATGTTGAGGGTCCAGCTTCATATCTTGTTTCTAACTCAAACTCATAGGCTTTAAGATTTGCAAACAGATCATGCAGTTCCAGCTTGTTCAGATCCTTGGACTCGCGCATGGCCATCGTCTTAACATCCCATTCCCTTGGCAACGCTCTCATCACTTTGAGTGCCATCTCTCTGTTGTTGTACTCCTTTTCCAAGCTTGTCAACTCAATTACCACAGCACTAAAAGGTTCGTCAAACTCCGCCATGGTTTCTCCATCTTTCATCTTAATTGATTCATATTTCTGCTGGGCCACAGTTAGCTTGTTCTCCTTTGTCTCATCATTGCCCTCACAGATTTGTACAGATTTCCTTGGAAGTGGTACAGGTTTTGATTGTTCTGAACATATTTTTGTCCAGCGTCTTGTAGAGGATATCCCTGGCCACATTGTCCAGATTCGTCTTCTTTTTCTCCTCATAAGTGTACTGTATCATCTTTTCAACATATTCTGGTGCACCATCAGTCGTTGTGAATTCTATGTTGATCTTCATTATTGGACTATCAATGATGACTGACCACATATCATCGTCTTGAGCAGCTAAGTGCGCTTGCATTATGATCTTCCAGTCATCATAGTCCTCCTTAGAAAACATAGGAATCTTGTTGTGAGAGGTAGACATATTGAAATATATAAGTCACAAATAACAAACTGTTCAATACTGAGATAGCGCAGGCTCTGATACCAATTGATATGATCAATGTGGATTGAAAACAAATCTGGGAGTTCAGAAGGGGGGGGGGTTGAATGAACTCCTTGGTATTTTAAATTTTCGAAACCCTTTAAAAATAGTTTTACAAGTGGCTTGCTTAACTCAGATTTGTGTTACCAAATCTAAGGTATCTCAGTTTCAGATTTGATCTCTCGACTAACAGAAAGTGTGAGGAAATAAGTCGATTAACCAGTGAACATTATAAGTAAATAAATGCGATAAATAAAAATATAAGGATCAGAGATTTGTTTCTGGAAGTTCGGATATCAAATACTACGTCTCCCCTTTTTCATTTACAGGAAGGTTCCACTAGAAGAATTTGAAGCACACAACTTCTGTCTACACCCAGTCACCGAGCCTCGCTCCAAGTGAACTCCTAGAAATCACCAACTTACACGCAGATGCAACTATGGAATCACAAACAACTTTGATTTTTCGAACTGCTTAGAATAGCGAGTTCGTTACAGACTCAATCTAAAAATGAATACAATATTTTGAGTACTGTAATTATCTCAAAGATAAAACACTAAAGAGCACTGGAATGTTCTTCGATATTTTGACAGCTGGGTTTTTGAATGCTTTTATGCTTGAAGTATCCCAGAAGTTGAGAGCTTTTGACTATGTAGAATAAGCTTTGATCAAGAGATTTAAGATTAACGACCGACTTTTTCGTTTGAAGACTTCAAATATTTATACTCTTCACTCTCAACGGTCAGTAGTTTGAATCCTTCTGCATATCTTCTTCGAATCTCCATTAGCGCTATGCACAAGGTAAACTGCGCTGTCAAAGTTTGATTGACTTTACTTGCCAAATAGAGTAGTCAGCGTATCAATTATTATGCGTAATGCGTGGCTTTCTCAAGATAGCTTTGATCCTGTTTCCTTAATTCCATTTTGACCGTTGTAATTTT
Source organism: Dorcoceras hygrometricum (assembly GCA_001598015.1). Taxonomy (NCBI): domain Eukaryota; kingdom Viridiplantae; phylum Streptophyta; class Magnoliopsida; order Lamiales; family Gesneriaceae; genus Dorcoceras; species Dorcoceras hygrometricum. The sequence goes on from KQ986812.1 coordinate 99,867, forward strand.
CTTCAATCGACTGATGACAGCTGAAGAGATTTGATACTCACATCTGTTGTAGCACTTCACATCTGAATGCTGCTTTCTTTCCTTTTGTGGCTAAGGGAAATATTCATACGCAGAGTTACCACATCTGATATATTTCCCTACTATCACTCTGTTAAATCTGAAAGCTCTACTGCTTCTTGTGATACTTTCAACTCCAAGTCTGAAGAATCCTGTATCGTCTATTCACATATGATATGCTTAACTCAAATATGTATAATTCTTAACGACATACCTGGTTCTATTATTGTAGCCTCTGAATCACTTCTGAACACCCTCAAATCTGAATGTTTGACGACAACTGAAATATTTCTGAATAATTAAATCTGATAGGCTTCCTGAAGACTTATCTCGATAACTGATATATGAACATTTCTTTACTGAAAAATCAAATCTGATAGTCTCTGAAACAAAAATTTCAACCTGATATCTGAGTACACTGTTCCAAGGGTTTCGCTTCTAAGCCATAGCCGTTAACCACGATGACTATCCAAATCTGAACAAAAGTTCAGTTCTTATTTTGTTTATCACCAAAACTTTTAAATTTTATCTTAACAGGTTGATCACGTCCTGAATTGTTTTTGAGTCTCGTTTGTTCCATGACTAGGATATTGAGTTAGGGTTATGTGGGTCAAAAAAGGGAGTGATTTGATTAAGAAATATTTTTTTAATGATTTTTACCGTTTTGTCGCTCGAAGTGAGCCTCGTCGGGTCATTTTTGTGAAAATTAAGATTTCGAGTCTTAGGGGTTGTCAAAGTTCGTGGATGACTTTATTTGATGTTTTAAGCGTATTTAAGATGTTTTCCAGTATTTTATAATTTATTTGAGTTATGGGATTTTTGTCAAATTTTAATGTTTGATTTTAAAGTGAAGGAGTGAGTATTTATAAACTTTTTAAAATTCAATTTTAAAGTATACAGTCCAATTTTAAGATTATTTTGGTCAAATTTTTTAAAGTCAAACATGTAGTCAAACTTTTATTATTGTTGGACCTAATATTTTATTTTAAAGTTTTAAAATCAAAATTTTTGGCCTTTGGGATTTTATTTAGTCAAAATTGGTTAATGAAGTATTTTAGAAAATTTTAAAGGTTAATTTCAAGTTTTGGGCCAAGTCATGTATTAGGCCAAGTTCCAGTTTTAATTTAAGTCTAGGTTCTTTTTGGGCTTAGATGTAGTGGGCCAGGCACCTAAACCAGTCCTTGACTGGAATAGAAAAAAAATGTAGAAGCCCGTGAATATATATTTAATTATATATGTAGTATGTTATGTATGATAATGTTTTAAAGGAAAGAATTAAATATATATTGACGGGCTAAGCTTTTAAATTGCATGATTTTATGAAATACATGCATCATGAAAATTTATGAAATGATAAAGACATGTTTTTAAAGAAAAAATGGAGAGATTGAAGTGACTTGTGACGATGAGCGGATCCGGGATGCTGGGCTCGGTGAAACTCTGTTAATGTATAATGATAGACGATGAGCGGATCTGGGAGACCGAGCCAGTGAACCTCTGTTAATGTGATGATGATGATGTAGGTCTGGTAAAACCGACAGCCACGTACACTGGTTTTTGATTGATCAATCGAACATGGTCCACACTTCATGGATACGACTCATACGTTTTTATGTTACGTTATGTCATGCCTTATGATATATGTTACATGATTACGATACGTTACTGTTAGAATAGGTGCCCAACTAGCCAACTTGTGGCGTGTGGGACTTTAATGACTCTTTGTGTAAAACAATCTTTGTTTATGAATTTCACATTTTATATATGGCATTCTTTATCATAATTATTTTGTAATGTTAACAATCGTGTTGGATAAAGACCTAGAATGCACCATAATTTATGTTAGATGTGATAGTGAATATGATGACTATCATGAAATACATCTAATAGTAACTGTGTATCCTGAACTTGTTCCTAGTCGATTGGGCCGTCAAAATGAGGATAAGGCCGCCCGAGTTTGGACTAGCATCTGCAATGTGAAGTACCACGTTTCATTGGTAGGGAACATTGTGATGTTCTGAGCATGTAGATGGATGGGTTGCCTGGTGAACTATCGAGTTACCCTCGTTCGGATTCTCCAAATGGTTACCATTTGTCGATTGGAGAGTCCGAGGTCTTGGTTGTATGGATTAGTCCTTACTACTCGAAACATTATTGAGACTCTACATGATTAGTCGCCTCACTTTGACTCGTTTACCAACTCCGTGAGGGTCATCAGGTGTCGAGATTGGGTTAGGTCACAAAGCATGTGGGAGTCGATGCCTTGTTGTCAAGGATTCACCGCTCGCCCTAGTGCGTGGATATTCTATGCTATCTGAGGAGATAATAGTGTGACAAATCTCTGGCTAGAGTACTCTTGTGCTTCAGCGTAAATGAGTTTACCCGGTAGCACTCGCTATGTCGCTATTATGATCTCCAAGATGTATGCATGGCTATGGAATCTCTAACGACTCTCGATTTACCAATGGTCGTGATTCGATCGGATATATGAGTTGAAAGGATCGTACTATACGCTAACCATGACCGACTGGTTCTTACAGACACTATCAGTGATACCTAGGGTTTCATGGGGCGATGTTTCTAGGAGCTTTACCATGGTCCGATGGGTAGATCAGAAATATATGTTTTCTGATTCACAATGAGTTGTGAGCTCAAGGCTAGATGTATCCCTGAACCATTGAGGGTCACACAGTGTACTGGTTTACCAATTCCCGTGCAGACAAGGATATGGTACTCAAAGTGTTGAGTATAGTAGGAGGAAGGTTGGGAGTCTGACTTCCCAAAAGTAGCTAAGGGAGTAGGACTTCCATATTTTGCTAATGAGAGTAAAACCTGTCATATATAGATGTAGTGGTCCGAAAATTTGATTTTGTATCATAATGATCAGTTTTGTAAGCTGAGCACATCGGTGATATCTGATCATCGATCGGGAGTATGATGAAACCACAATCGAGGGAGTTGAACCGAATGTTCACAGTTCGAGTTGAACCGAATGTTCACAGTTCGAGTTGAACCTAATGTTCATAGTTCGAGTTGAACCGAATGTTCACAGTTTGAGTTGAACCGAATGTTCACAGTTCTACTTGAAACGAATGTTCACAGTTCTACTTGAAACGAATGTTCACAGTTCTACTTGAAACGATTCTAGTGCAACGAACGAATTGGAAACCGATCGTGGACCTGATTAGGAGCAACCAAAGAAGTGTTATTTCCATTTGAGAAATAGTCGGGTCGGAATAACAAAATAAGATTTTATTTATAAAATATGATTTTATATTAAAATATGATTTTGTTGGATAAATCAAATTTGATTATTTTATTTATGTCAATTAATTAAGTTAATTGTATAAATAATGTTTGGGATGCTTGAGAGTCGTGCCCAATGTGTTAGGTGTATGTTAGGTTTTACAATTTTGGTTTTAATATTGTTGAAATCAATTCAAAGTGGGCCTGGTTTTATGGCGCGTTCCCAACCATTTAAAATGTATCCCTATATGTCATGGTTATTTAAATGTAAATATTAGACTTAGTGGGAGGATAATTTTGAAGATGGTGGAGATGATGATCAAAGATATTGAAGACCAAAAGACATGTAAAACTGGAAGCTTATGTAATAGGATTGCATTTTCATACTTCATGTCACCTAGGATTGGACCTAGATCTGTGCTTGGCAACCACGGATCGCATAGCTCTCGCTCATCGATCATCCCAATTATATATGTGATATATATCTGTTGAATCTGCATTTTTTTAATTTGATTTAAAATTATTGAGACCAAATTTCAAAATTAAAATCCCTCATTTTTTATTTAAAATTTATATCAAGATTAAAAGTTTATTCGATAAGCTAAGGGAATTTAAATATTATTTAAAATTTCCTACATTTCATCAATAATGGGTGTACGACGATGCTACCCGCATACATAGCCCGGCTCATATTATTGAGGGGGTTCTGTATGCCGGAAAGTTGTACACGTCATTGACACTTGCTGTGAGTTGGTTGGAACTCCCTTTAACGTTGGCTCATATTATTGGGGACATTAAGGGGACCGTCCATCACAACTCAACATTGATGGGTCATCTTGACACGTGATAGTAATCGGCTTCATATTATTGGGCCCTTACTGGACGTGAGGTAAATAATGGAGGTTGCACCTGTTGCAATTGGGCTCTACCTATTGAGGGTCATGGTTGGCTGATATTATTCGGGACCATGGTTTCTTGATTGGACTCTGTGTACCCACTAAGGAAACTTGCTTTCTCGATTTCATTAGAGGGTGGTGAAATCGTTAAAATAGTGGGAGGGTATTCATAAAACTAAATGACCATGTTTTATGTCTTAGCATTTTTCATGAATAGTCAGTAATGCATGTCTGTTTTTCTTTCCAGTATAAACTTGTTTCATTATGTATTCAATCAAAAATCCACTTGCTTCTATACTAGATAGCAGCAAGTTCACTGGCTTAAAATACCAAGATTGGCTTCGAAATCTCAAGATTGTCTTGGCTTCGGAGAAACTTCTCTACACGCTAGAGAAGAACCCTCCGAAGGAAGCCCCTACCAATGCCAGTCCTGAGGATCTAGCAAAGCTGGACAAATGGTGGGATGACGAGCTTAAGGCACGGTGCTATATGATAGCATCTATGTCCAACGAAATGCAGCGGCGGTTTGAGAAGACGGAGTATGCTGCTGGCATAAACCTTCATCTCAAAGAACTGTATGGGGAGAACTCTCGGACTGAGAGGTTCACTACTGTCAAGGAGCTCATGACGAGCCGCATGCGTGAGGGGACTTCGGTCCGTGAACATGGGGTCCGTATGATTGGGCTCATTGAGAAGCTAGTGGGCCTTGATATCTCGCTTTCACATGAGCTGTCTGTGGATCTGCTTCTCCTCTCCCTGCCTGCTGCGTTCGATCCCTTTTGTGGTCAACTTTAACATGAACAAGCTGGAGGCCACCCTTGAAGAGGTGGTAAACATGCTTGTCGTGTTCTAGGGGACCATAAAGAAGGACAAGCCCGTCCTCATTTTGGGCACTTCTTCATCTGTGAAGAAGGGGCCCAAACGCAAGGGTAAGAAGCATTCTTCCCCTGCGAAGGAGGGTAAGCCCACCAAGAAGCCCAAGGCAAGGACTTCAAAGCCGAACAAAACTGAGGATGTTTGTCACCACTGCCACAAGATTGGGCATTGGAGGAGGAACTGTAGGGATTACCTCGAGCAGTTGCGAACTGCGAAAGGTATGTTTTACAATGAAGTATCTTAACTCGACTTCTTGGGTACTTGATACCGGATATGGATCTATGAAACCCGAAAGCTGATAAGATTAATTGAGTTAATTAATCGGGTTTTATTGAGATCAACTTTGCGTTGATGAGCTTGGAGAAGCTATCGGGTTTTGTTTTAGCCCTTATCACAGTTCTGGAGAAATTGAGTTTGACACGGAATCTGTTTAGCAGTTAGTGCGGGTCATTGCTGAATGTTAGCGTTCAGTAGTGGTGACGTCAGCAGTTGTCGCTGGGTGGTTGTGTTCAGCAGTTGTAGCGAGATTTGTTGTCGTTAGTGTTCAGTGGTGAGATAGCGTGCTTTTAGTAGCGGGTGCTAGTACGTCGTCGTTTGGATTAGCTAGTACGTCATCGTTTGGATTAGTTGGAACGACAGCGTTTTGGATTGGCGAAGAAGACTCAGCTGTGAGTTGCGTTAGCGTCAGTTGTGTGACAGATCTGTTGTTGTGTTGCAAACAGATGTTGGTTAGTGTTCAGCAGTGAGTAGCGGGTGACTTGTCCAGTTGCGACAGTAATTCTCTGCGACGTCGTTTGAGTTAGTCGCGATCGCTGCTTTGGCATAGAGTGAGATCAGTTGCAAGATCTGGTTGCGAGCGGGAATATCAATTGCGATAGTTTAAGTGTTGGTGGATACTATTCCTTCAGCTGTGATCAGATTTGACTTATATTAGAGGACTTGGTCTTCGATTTGAGTATCCAGTTTTCATACTTAGAATATTTCCCGATAGCAAGTTCTGTCGCGATACCCTAGCTACTGTTCACCGAACCTTATCTTCTTCGATTTCCGGCGGTAGACAGCTCCGACGAGAGTGAGAGTAGTAGCGTTGGACTCCTCTTGCTGAGACGCTTCATTTGGATATTGCTTTCTGATGTTTGCTTGAAGCGGGAGGTGTGCGAAGACATCTCCCTTGTGTAGTCTGTTAGCATAAGCGTCGGATTTCGCTCCTAGCTTTTTGGGGTAAGTATAGATCCTACCTTTAAGCTTGTTTAGAGCTTTCTATTAAGTTATAGAGGTACGGTAGCGCTGGTGGAGTTCGTAACTCCCAGCTGCTATTTTCTGTGCTTCGGTCCCTGAGGTTTTATATGTTGCCGCTGAGCAGGTGGTGGATCTGTGTGCTCGGGACATCATTGTGGCAATCTACTATGCTAATTGTAGTAATTGTTGCACATAGATTTGAGGTACGGATGTGAGCTTGTTACAGCTTAGGATTGAGCATGGATTATGTGCTTTGCTTTGTATGCTCTGTGATGTTATTGATTGTTCCTTGTCATGATATTAGCTGTTGCATTTGCATACACGCATTATCCTGTTGAGCTTTGTTTTGCTAGTTGTGCCTGTTCTGTTGATTAGACAGGACTAGGATGCTGTGTTTGAGGACGAGCGGGTAGTTCCCGTATACCTCAGAGGCCGAGCGGGTAACTCCCGTGTCCCTCTTCTCCCTGCTGGGTTTGTTAGCCGCTATGAGCGGAGTGGGTAGCTCCCACATCTCATGAGTGGGCAACAGCAGGTGGAGCTGTTTGTTTAGCATCTGGTACGGTGTACTGGAGATGAGTGGGTAGCTCCCATGTGCTCAGTATACCTCGAAGCGGTGCTCTCTCTCAAGAAGCCGAACCAAATACTTTTTAAGAGTTTTAAAGGAAACAGGCGGTGCGTTAGGAGTTGCTGGATTTCTACCGTGATTTGTGTTCAAGAATTCAGGCAAGTAAACTCTGTTTCTTGCTCACTCAGTGAAAGCATATATTCAATTCTGTTTGCATGTTTATATGAGATTTTTAAAGAAAGGAAGATGGCTTCGGCTGTTCTTCAAAACCAGAAAGTTCATGCTCTGTTTTTATGAAGGTTGCGTTTTACTGTATTTTGATCCAAAGAGATGTTTTAGAAAATGGTTTGGTGATGTTCATCCAGTAGATTCTTGAGTTTTCTTCAGAAATTCCATCGAAGTAGCTTACAGGTAGCTTATTCGATCATTTCCAGAAATTTCTTTAGATATTTTGAATTCTTCAGACAAAGGAAAACCATCGTCATTCACCTGGTTAAGTCCGAAATCTGGTTCTTATACCACGACTGATATTTCTTTGTTGAAAATATTCTAAGTATAGATTTCAGCTGTCGCATTGTTTGAGTTCAGTAGTTGCGACCAGCAGTCATACTATTTCATGTTCAGCTGTTGCATATTTTATTGTTCATCAGCTGACAGTTTGTTCATCAGCTGATAGTTTGTTCATCAGCTGGTAGTTTGGTCATCAGTTATTGGCATTCAGCAGATGCATATTTCAGCAGATGCATTGCTTTCATAAATTCAGCAGATGCATATTCAACAGATGCATTTCTTTTGCTAAAACCAGCAGGTGTATTTCTTTGTTAACACCAGCAGGTGCATTCCTTTATTAGAATTCAGCAGCTGCATTCCTTTGTTAGAATTCAGCAGTTGCGTTGTCTTCGTGACATTCAGCAGATGCACTGTTCACCAGCAGATGCATTCCATTTTGATATTTCAGCAGTTGCTTTATTGTTTTTAAGTACAGTTCATTGCGACTGGTTGTCAATATTTTTCC
>KQ986813.1:38410-57222 GCA_001598015.1 Dorcoceras hygrometricum
CCCCCCGCCCCCTTCGCCCTCCAACCGCCCCCGCCGTCGGTCACCACGCGCCGCCGCCGTCAGTCTCCACGCGCCACCACCGGCCGCCGGCATCCGCTGCCCCGTGATTTGACTTGTTTCGATCACCTCGTTGAGGAGTTTCCGTTCGTGCTGAATTCGTCAGTCCTTCTTGTTCAGGCTGACGAAGGAATCGTATTTCCGGTCGTTGACCTGATTGACGATCTACCGCCGCCTACCGTTTGAAGTGCCGGTTTCCTCGTGAAACTGGTCGGAGCCAGGCGCCTAGACGCCAGCAAGGTAACGATTCGATAAACGCCCTATGGATGTTTGTTGAATTGTATTGATGTATTGAACGTATCCCGGGGCAAATTTTAACTTCCGCTGCGCCCCCGGGAAACGGGATCCGGATCCGCCATTGTATGCCAACAATTAATTGAGTAATTATCGGTGTTTTAGTGCACCGGCCCTGGCATGCGCCTTATGGATGTTATCACTGCATAATTATATGGAAAACTGGATAATGATATTTACATGAAAATCTCTGAGGGATTTAAGATATCGGAAATATTTGGTCCAAATAATAAAAATTTTTGCTCCATTAAATTACAAAGATCCCTTTACGGATTAAAGAAATCTGGACGCATTTGGTACAAACAACTTAGTGACTATTTATTGCAAGAAGGATATAAAAATGATCCAATTTGTCCATGTATCTTTATTCAAAGGAATGGATCAAACTTTGTCATTATTGCTGTATATGTTGATGATTTAAACATTATTGAAAGTCCCGAAGAACTTGAAAAGACAGTTAATATATTGAAAAAGGAATTTGAAATGAAAGATCTAGGCAAAACAAAATTTTGTCTTGGTCTACAAATTGAGCGTCTTCGTGATGGAATTTTAGTCCATCAATCAACTTATACACAAAGAATCCTGAAAAGATTTTATTGGATAAAGCTCATCCTTTAAGTTCACCCATGGTGGTTCGATCACTTGATACAACAAAAGATATTTTTTGACCACGCGATGAACAAGAAGAACTACTTGGCCCAGATGTGCCATACCTAAGTGCTATTGGTGCATTGATGTATCTTGAAAATAGCACGAGACCAGACATATCATTTGCTGTAAATTTGTTGGCAAGATATAGTTCTTATCCGACACGAAGGCATTGGAATGCCGTTAAACATATATTTAGATACCTTCGGGGCACCTACAATTTGGGTTTATTTTATTCAAATAATTGTGATTTTCAATTAACTGGGTATGCAGATGCTGGATATCTATCTGACCCACACAAAGGACAATCACAAACTGGATATTTATTTACTTATGGCAGAACAACAATTTCCTGGAGATCTACAAAATAAACTATGGTCGCTACTTCATTAAATCATGCAGAAATACTTGCAATCCATGAAGCTAGTAGAGAATGTGTTCTGGTTGCGATCGGTGATTTACCATATCAAAAGAGAATGTGGTTTATCTACAAGTAAAACCTCAACAACAATAATTTATGAAGATAACGTAGCTTGCATTTCTCAACTAAAGTAAGGATACATCAAAGGTGATAGGACGAAACACAAATCTCCAAAGTTCTTTTTCATACATGACTTGCCAAAGAAAGGTGATATTGAAGTTCAACAAATTCTCTCAAGTGATAATTTGATCAATCTTTTCACAAAATCATTTCCTACATCAACTTTTGATAAATTGATATACAAGATTGGAATGCGACGTCTAAGAGACTTCACGTAATTCTCCAACAGGGGGAGAAAGTTTACGTAACTGCACTCTTTTTTCCTTACTATGATTTTTATCCCAATAAATTTTTCCTAGTAATGTTTTTAACGAGACAGTATCAAAACACCTAATAAAGACATCCAAAGGGGAGTATTGTGGAATAATTAAATAATTAGATGATTAGTATTAGTTGTTAGTAGTTGGATGTCTAAATATTAAATGAAGTGATTAGACCTTTTTATTATTTTAATCATTTCATTTGCCTATAAATAGGCTTGTAATATTCATTGTAAATACACACAAAAATATACAAATTATCTCCCAATTTAATTCACTCTAAAATAAGGAAATTATAGAGAAATAATAATTTCCTATTAATATAGAATTAAGAGTTCATTTGGAGCAATTAAGGAGCAAGTAAGGAGATATTCAAGGTTATTACAAAGGTAATTATTTACTTTATTTTGTTAATGTTTCTTTTAATTTATAAAAATTATTCTATTGTAATGCAGGAACACTGAGGGAAACGATTAGATCTTTCGGTGCACAAGAGATTTTTGTAACATTTTTTTATAATTTATTTAGTTTTTTAACTAGTATAAATTAATGATAAATAATTTATTATTTGTTATATAATGTAACCGAATTTTGCCCAGCCAATGAGCTGTCACCAAGTCAGACCATCAGTTCGGGAGGTCGTAGGGTTAGTCCTCGAGGAATGAGCTGAGAGAGATCTGTTCACCTACTTGGATGACTCATCAGCTGCGAGGTATCACCAGATCTGGGCCATGACACGGTATAACCCAAAGAATATAAGGGGGCACGTCGGGAGCTATGTCCTCGGTGGATGAGCTGGACGTCTTTCCTGTAATGACCTGAGACCACAGACACTGGTCAAAGGGCGTCGGGATTCATACCGATGAAGGCCTCTCCGATGCTTAAGTCAGGTCGGGTGATCGAGAGTATATAGATAATGCAGAGAATGAGTCTGCTGAATGCATGTGTTGTAAAATGAGAAATACCTGGGTATTTATAGGTTAGCCAAGTGGTTGCGTGTGTATAACCTGAGTAATCATGAGCAGGGATGCGCTTAGCAGACTTCATGTGTACATTACCCTACCACCTGTACGCAGGGATGGGTCTTGCAGCTTACTAATCATGAGTTATTTAAGAGGGCCAAGTTGTGATAGGTCACTATCATAGTAGAACGCTTGCCTAGAGGTCTATCGGCATACGGTACTGTGCACACTTATCACACCTCGAGATCTCGAGGTGTGCTAGAAAGACTGTCCGAGGTGCGTCGCGGGTGCCCATGGAGTATCTTTTTAGGTGTGTGTTGACCAAGGAATGTTTACACTGTTATCCCAAGGTGACGTGCTCGATCAAAAATATGTTTACTAGGACCGAGGTGACCAGGTGGAGCTAGGATGGAAGGTTACCTGTAATGTTTTAAGAGGAGCTCTTTCCTCGGGTCCCAAGGTGGAAATTATTAGCGGTATCAATAGCCCCCTCCCAACTAGTCCTACACTAAGAATTGAAGTGTAGGACTATCAAATTTGTGCTTTATGAGGAAAACCACGATCCGTGTGAACTTTCTCCGCAGGCGTCGATTAAGATGGATTGGATGGTCAGGATGAGTTCTAGCTCGGTGTCCGCGGAGACAGTTAGGGTTCCCGAGTGTTGAATTAAGCGTGCAAGGGTGAGAAAAGTATTGTGAGGACTAGAATTTGCTAAGTACGATTTATGGATAATTATATTTTATTTGGAATTAGCTAATTTAGTTTATGAGTATCGGTTTTCAGATTTGAGGATTTAGTGATTTTTAGAATTTCAGTTTTTAGCAAAATCTGGATGCTCAGATGTGCCTTGTGTGGTTGCGTGAGTTGTTCCAAACAGGGAGCAAAGCGCTGTCGTTTTGAGCATTGGTCAGATGTGGCGTTGTTGGAGGTAATGCGACGTAGTATTGTGTTTTCAGTAGTAGCGTTACCAGATGTCAACGCTAGTCAACTCAGCAGTGAGAGTGTAACGAGAAGCAGCTGTTAGAGTTGGCGCGCGGGTAAGAGAAGTTGTCGTGTGTTAGTCAACAGCTGAGTGGACCACTGGTAGTTAGCGCGTTCAGATGTTGCTAGCGAGAGATCTGTTTCAGCAGTAGATCTCTGCTACCCGTGAACCGTCTAGGTTTGGTGGACCTTATAGACCTCAGTTTCCGGGACCGCAGCAGGCTAGGTGAACTACCTTGACGAGTGAGCAAGCCGCTGAGATGCCTGAGTAGGATTATTGCAGGTACTTGTGCTATCTTTGATTTTCCTGCACTAGTTTTGTTTGATACTGGAGCATCTACACTCCTTTATTTCTGAGTTGTTTGTGTATGAGTGTGGGTTGAGTTCTTCCCCACTGTGTGATGTTCTCTGTATCTTCTCCTGCTGGTGTGAGTTTGTTGTCCCGTGAGGTGGTGTTGGATTGTGTTCTCAGGTTTGATGAGCATGTGTTGGTGACCAATTTGATTGTTTTGGGAATTAGAGATTTTGATTGTATTTTGGGAATGGACGTGTTGTCCATTTTTAAATCTACAGTGGATTGTTTCCATGGTTTAGTGAGATTTAGGCCTGAATTTGGAGAGAAATGGGATTTTTATGGTGCTGATTCGCGACCTAATATTCCTTTCGTGTCTGCCATGGAGATGTTTGGTTTGTTGTCACTAGAGAATTTAGGTTTTATGATATATGCCTTGGATGTTTCCAAGTATCGTGAATAGAGTTGAGCGATGTTCCGATTGCTCGAGAGTTTCCTGACGTGTTTCTGGATGAGATTCCTGGATTCCCTCCGAGACGAGAGATCGATTTCAATATCGAGTTGGTGCCAGGTACAGCCCCGATTTCTAGAGCTCCGTATCAGTTGGAGCCAGCTGAGTTGAAGGAACTCAAAGAGAAATTGTGTGATCTGTTAGAGAAAGGCTTTATTAGACCAAGTATGTCGCCCTGGGGAGCTCCGATTCTCTTTGTGAAGAAGAAGGATGGATCTATGAGGATGTGTGTGGATTTTCGGCAGTTGAATAAAGCGACGATTAAGAACAAGTATCCGTTGCCGAGGATTGATGACTTGTTTGACCAATTGCAGGGATCTGTTGTATACTCTAAGATTGATTTGCGGTCTGGATATCATCAGTTGCGGATCAGGGACGCTGATGTGGCAAAGACGGCTTTCAGGACGAGATATGGGCATTATGAGTTTTTTGTGATGCCTTTTGGATTGACGAACGCTCCTGCTGTCTTCATGGATTTGATGAATCGCGTCTTCAGTGAGTATATTGATAGTTTTGTGATTTTCTTCATAGATGACATCTTGGTGTATTCGAAGAACTTCAGAGAGCACAAAGAGCATTTGAGATTGGTTTTGCAGAAACTGAGGGACTCACAACTGTATGCGAAGTTCAGCAAGTGTGAATTCTAGCTAGATAGAGTTGTCTTCTTGGGTCATGTTATCTCAGCGAGTATATTGATAGTTTTGTGATTTTCTTCATAGATGACATCTTGGTGTATTCGAAGAACTTCAGAGAGCACAAAGAGCATTTGAGATTGGTTTTGCAGAAACTGAGGGACTCACAACTGTATGCGAAGTTCAGCAAGTGTGAATTCTAGCTAGATAGAGTTGTCTTCTTGGGTCATGTTATCTCAGCGCAAGGTATTGCTGTGGATCCGAGTAAGGTCGAGCAGTTCTTAATTGGGAGCGACCTAGAATGTTTCTGAGATCCGTAGTTTCTTGGGTTTGGCTGGCTATTATAGGCGTTTCATTGAGAAGTTCTCTTTGATAGCTAGGCCGATGACTCAGTTGACCCCGAAAGATAGGAAGTTTTTTTGGACTGACGAGTGTGAGTTGAGTTTCCAGTTGCTTAAGGAGAAGTTGACTACTGCTCCTGTGTTAGCTTTACCTTCTGGTTCTGGTGGTTTTGTGGTTTGCTCTGATGCTTCTCTGAGTGTTTTAGGATGTGTGTTGATGCAGAACGGGTATGTGATAGCCTATGCGTCTCGACAGTTGAAGCCCCATGAGACGAGATACCCCGTTCATGATCTTGAGTTGGCTGCGATAGTGTTTGCCTTGAAGATTTGGCGTCACTATTTGTATGGTGAACAATTTGTGGTGCACACCGACCACAAGAGTTTGAAATATATCTTCATGTAGTCAGATTTGAATATGAGGCCGCGCCGCTGGATGGAGTTGCTGAAGGATTTTGAGTGTGAGATCCAGTATCAGCCTGGGCGAATGAATTTGGTGGCCGATGCTTTGAGTAGGAAAACCCAACCGGCGATGTTGACGTCGATGAGAATATCCAAAGTCCATGAGGATTTGGGGACTTCTGGATGGCGTTTTCAGCCAAGTGATCAGTATTACGTGGTTTCTTCTTTTCAGGTTGAGTCACAGATTGTAGCAGACATTAGAGCAGCACAGAGGACTGATCAGTACATGCATGAATTGAAGATTAAGGCTCAGAATGGTCAGTCTGAGGATTTTTCTGTTGCTTATGATGGATGCTTGAGATTTCGAGGTAGATTGGTGGTTCCTAATTTGATTGATTTGAAGGAAGCCATCTTGAATGAAGCTCATTGTAGTCGATACAGTGTGCATCCAGGCGAGAGAAAGATGTATCATGCTTTGAAGTCTCACTATTGGTGGGAAGGCATGAGGACTGACATCTCGGGATTTGTAGCTCGTTGTTTGAATTGTCAACTGGTCAAGGCTGAGAGGATGAGACCTGGTGGATTGCTACAGAGTTTAGAAGTGCCTCAGTGGAATTGGGAGCACATCGCCATGGATTTTGTGATGCATTTGCCTCGATAGAGTAAGGGATGTGATGTTGTTTGGGTTGTGATTGATCGACTTTCGAAGTCAGCCCATTTCATTCCCTATGATGTGAAATGTTCGATGAAGAAGATGGCGCGACTGTACATTGACCATGTGGTGAGATTGCATGGAGTGAAAGTTTCGATAGTGTCTGATAGAGATCCAAGGTTTACTTCCCGATTCTGAAAGAGCTTGCAGACAGCGATGGGTTCGGGATTGGCTATGAGTATAGCCTATCACCCACAAACAGATGGTCAATCCGAGAGCACCATCCAGATTTTAGAAGATATGCTGCGAGCAGTTGTTTTGGATTTATGTGGTGGTTGGCATGATTCCTTATCCTTAGTGGAGTTTTCTTATAACAACAGCTACCAAGTGACTATTGGGATGGCCCCTTTCGAAGCGCTGTATGGTCGTAAGTGTAGATCACCGATCTGCTGGGAAGAGATTGGTGAGAAGCAGTTGTCTACTCCTGAGTTTGTGCAGCACATGAAAGATCAGGTTGAGTTGATTCGGAGTAGGATGAAAGCTGCTCAAGATCGACATGCTAGCTATGCCAATAAGAGACGCCGACCTCTAGAATTCGAAGTTGGTGATAGAGTGTTTCTCAAAGTTTCTCCTTTCAAGAGTGTGATGAGAGTTTGTGCAGGAAAGATCTGGTTAAGTTGATTCGGAGTAGGATGAAAGCTGCTCAAGATCGACATGCTAACTATGCTAATAAGAGACGCCACGCCGCTAGACTCCTACCCGATCCCCACGCAAGACCGGACCCTTCAACCCCAAAACCTGATGTCCAGACCTACTTTGCAACATAATTCCTCGCCCAACACCACCCTAAAAACAGTATAAACGACCCCTAAAGGCAGCAACATCCCCTGGGCATCTCCTAGACTCCTACCCGATCCCCACGCAAGACCGGACCCTTCAACCCCAAAACCTGATGTCCAGACCTACTTTGCAACATAATTCCTCGCCCAACACCACCCTAAAAACAGTATAAACGACCCCTAAAGGCAGCAACATCCCCTGGGCATCCTAACAGAGTCAAACAAAAATCTGCATGCAAGAGAAAAACAAAAGGCACAGCCCTTCAAGAAACATGAAATCTGCTATGTTCTATTTTTTTTTTATACAATTTTTGTGCACCAAAGATTCAAATACACATAATATGATCAGATCATGGCAAGAAATAAGAATTTGAACTTGCCTTTATTTGCAAAAATTGTGAATACACGTTACCGGAGACGTCAGACGAAGAGGGAGACGATTCCTATTCTTTTTGGCTTCTTCAATTCCACGGCCCCTACCTAGATTTGTTTTTGAGAGATGTGTTTTGGCTGATTTGGGTGAGTGGAGGATGAAGAGACGTGCAAGAAGGTTTACCAATTGTTAGGGTAGTCATGTGTAGGCTTTTTAGATGTTAATTAGGCCCATCAACTTAAATTTTTGATATCTATTCCTATAAGCCCAAGTAATAACAAGTCATCACCAATCAATATGATTAAAATCATGGATTAAATTTCGAAACTTTGGTAGAAAAATTTTATAGTTTACACTTACCCGCACAAAAGACAGAAAATAGGCTAAGCGGGCAAACTGCTGAAAAATTGACTCTTTTTTTTTATCACGATCCAAAAGTTTTAGATGTATCATTAATGGAATATTTTGGTTTGCTAGAATCTTTAAAGTAATGTTGAAACAATTTAGAGTCACCTCCATCGTCCCCGTCATTCCTCCGTCGTCCGGCACCGGATATTCACCTGAAATCAAAAACCTCAAGAAACACATATAATATCTCGAAATAAAATTATCATTAGTATTTTAAAGCCTCAATAAAAATTTAAATCATTTTAAAAATTTTATCTCATGCATGTGGTTACGCAAGAAGATCTCAGACGCTACAACTCCTCCCCTACTTAAATAAATTTCGTCCTCGAAATTAAAACTTACCAAACAACTCTGGGTAGCGACTCCTCATGTCTAACTCAGTTTCCCAAGTAGCTTCATCCTCCGAGTGATTCAGCCACTTGACCTTTACCATTCTGATCACTTTATTGCGCAACTTCCTTTCCTGGCTACCTAGAATGCGGTCGGGCTTTTCTTCGTAGGAAAAGTTTGGTGTAAGCTGCAAGGGCTCAAGGCTCAACACATGTGATGGGTTTGAAATGTACTTCCTCAGCATAGAAACGTGGAACACGTTATGCACTCCTTCAAGGTTAGGTGGTGATGCGACACCCGATATGCTAATGATCCCACTCTATCAAGAATCTCAAATGGACCGATGTACCTCGGGCTCAGCTTACCCTTCTTCCCGAATCTCATAACGCCCTTCATCGGTGCGATCCTGACAAACACATGGTCACCTACAGTGAACTCGAGGTCCCTCCGTCTCTTATCTGCATAACTCTTTTGTCGGCTCTGAGCGGCCCTCATCCTATCTCGTATTCTGACTACCACCTCTGCCGTCTGCTGCATGATTTCTGGTCCAAGCTCTGTCCTCTTCCCTACCTCATCCCAGTGAATAGGAGATCTACACTTTCTCCCATAGAGTGCCTCATATGGAGCCATACATATAGACGACTGATAGCTGTTGTTATAGGTAAACTCCACTAAGGATAATTTCGACTCCCATCCTCCCTGAAAATCAATCACACATGCCCGCAGTAAATCCTCCAGAATCTGTATCACCCTCTCCGACTGTCCGTCTGTCTGTGGGTGGAACGCTGTACTGAAAAGCAACTTTGTCCCCATGGCAGAGTGCAAGCTCTTCCAGAAACAAGAAGTAAACCTCGGGTCTCTATCCGACACTATGGAGACTGGCACTCCATGGATTATCTCTCGGATATAAAGCTCTGCATACTGCGTCATAGAAAAAGTCATCTTCACCGGCAGAAAATGGGCTGACTTGGTGAGACGATCCACAATCACCCAAATAGCAGTATGTCCCCTCACTGTCCTTGGTAATCCAACCACAAAGTCCATCGCGACGTTCTCCCATTTCCACTCCGGAATGGGTAGTGGCTTAAGCATCCCTGCTGGCCTCTGATGCTCTGCTTTCACTTGTTGACACGTCAGGCACTCAGATACAAAGCGAGCAACATCTCTCTTCATCCCTGGCCACCAATACAGCAACTGTAAATCCTTATACATCTTCGTACTCCCTGGGTGGATAGAGTACGGAGACATATGCGCCTCAGTCAAAATATCATTCCTCAATGAATCTGTGATAGGAACCCAATAGCGGCCTTTGTACCGCACTATGCCATCCTCCATGGTGTACAGTCTCTGATCCTTAGACGCATCCCTCTGCCTCCACTTCTGTAGCTGCTGGTCAACTGTCTGTCCGCTGCGTATGCGGTCTCTCAATGTGGACTGAACTGTGAGGGTAGAAAGTCTAGGGATACCATCCCTAGTATAAAACTCCAAACCGAACCTCTGAATCTCCATCTGTAGTGGTCTCTGGACCGATGCAAGATATCACTCGTGGCATCTGTCTGCATCTGGCCGCCTCAAAGATAAATGGCCTCCCACCAGGCGGTATAATTCTCACTGTCCTCTGTCTGAAATCAATCGATGCCTCATTTGCTATCAGCCAGTCCATCCCTAAGATAATATCGAACTCTGGCATGGGCAAAACTATCAAGTCCGCCCGGATGGAATTCCCTTGCAAGTTTAGCTCCACATTTCTAGCCAACTGCGTTGATAACATCTCTTCCCCTGATGGGACTATCACACTGAACCCCCAGCTCAACTTCTCAGGTGTGATCCCCATACTCGCTACGAAAGACTCTGCTATGAAAGAATGTGTAGCTCCTGAATCTAGTAGAGCGTTGGTGGCAACTCCCGACAAGAAAATTAGACCTGAAAAGAAGTGGCATCATACCCCACTAACTCCTATTCCTAATCGTGCTGACTAAAACCATAAGATCAAGTTCTCAACATATAGAGGGAACAATGCATGCAATTTTATAATGAGAAAATAGTTTCAATCTCATAGCCATTAACACTATCATGTTACTAATACGCAGTAATGAATAAGGTACTGAACAAGTTACCTGTGATCAACGTAGAGTCTGGGTTTGCTTGCTCCGCCTGCATGACGAAGACTCTGCCCGGAACGGGATGCCTCAGTTGTGGACATGTCGTGGATATGTGTCCCGGTGCCTTGAAATTGAAGCACACATTTGCCTTTGCTAGACACTTCCCGAAATGTCTGCGCTGACACTCCGGGCATAGCGGCCTATCGTCTGACTGTGGGGCTGTAGGCCTCTGCGGTTGCTTCCCTTGTTGCTTGAACTGTCTGAGAGGACCTGTGTGAGGCTTCTTGTTCTGCTGTTATGATGGATGGGGTGGTGGCCTCTTCCTTTGCACATCTTGTTCCATCTCCCGGAGCACCCTCTCAGCCCGAAGGGCTCCTGCAATAGCCGCGGGATAATCAGTCACCCCCGCTACTAAAACATCCCTCTTGATAGTAGGCCTCAATCCCTCCACAAAGTGCTTCAACTTCTTAGTTGCATTGTCAGCGATGGCATAAAATGACATCCTCTGTCAAACTTTCGAACAAATTCGGACACCGACATGTCACCCTGTCGAATATTCATAAACTCCCTATTCAGTCTGGCTCGTGCCTCCTCTGAGAAGTACTTTCCATAAAATAGCTCCTTGAACCCCTCCCAGGTCAAGGTATCAATGTCCATCGACTTCCCCGCTCCTTCCCACCATAAACGGGCATCACCTCGAAGCATGTACTTGGCGATCGCACCCTGTTATTGTCCCTCAGCTCCATCACATCAAAGATCATCTCCAAGGACTCTATCCAGTCCTCAGCCACAAAAGGATCTGTGGTACCCGAGAACTCCTTTGGGCCCATCTTCCGAAAGCGCTCACACACTGCCTCCGGTCGCACCCTCCGAGCAGCCTCAGACTGCTGCTCCAGCAATCGAGTCAATCCAGCCAACAACTGCTCACTAGCATCGAGGGGTGGAGGCGGAGGTGGGTCTCGCCTCCCCTCCTCCCGGTCCATGGAGTCGCTGTTCAAACGACGTCTGGGAGGCATGTCTGTGCATACAGTCCAAGATCACAATTAACCCACATGCATCTATGGCACATCCTTTTACTTAAAAAAAAAATACTACGTGACAATTTAATTCATTATACTTCAATCGTGCTTGAAACTTTAAAACTTACAAACTTGAGGCACGACCATTTGAGATTCTCGAAACCGGCAGCAGGCACAACCCTTCAGGACCTTGCTATGATACCAACTGAAACGACTCGACTCACTGAAATATTTTTCTTTAAATTAGAGGCATAAATTTTTTTATTGGTTCACTATTCACACGAACAGTACTATTCACGTGAATAGTATCCTCGATAGTTTTCCCAAAAATCTTTGCAAAAATTAAAGTTGATGCGACTAACAAAAAGAATTTTCAAATAATGTCATTCCGCGATAAAGTGTATATTCCAAAAAATTTTCAAACGAATTAAATATCAAATTTCAAACTTTGACGAAATAAGAATTTATTTTAAAAAAAATAACTCCTAAAGGAAAGTGTATCCTCAAAATTTAAATACATCACATAAAAATCTTTTGCGGAAGCTTAGAAGGTCTCGGGAGTGCGCCGCCAGTGTCCGAGCTCCTCAAACGTCGTCACCTCGAACCTCGTCATCAATCTCACTGCACACAATCAGATCTAGTGAGCCTAGAGGCTCAACAAGCTCAAACCTGGATAACAATTACTAAATATACATCCACATGCATTAAAATAACAATAATAAAATACATTTTTAAACTTCAACATCAGAACTTTGAAAGGACTTTAAAATGTGAATTTTAATCTCTAAACTATAAACTTTAAAAATCATCAACAAAAATTTAAATAAGCTTCACACTCAAATCCTCAAACTATACGTCATGGCATGTAAATAATGTAAATCCTCAATAATAACATTTTAGGTGAAGTTTGCTCATTGATGCGACCCCTCTGTTCATTCCTCAAAACAATTATTCTTCTTTTCATTTAAAACATAAAACATCAAATATCATGCCATAAATCATCATAAAACTCATCATTTCATTTTAAAAAGCTTGTTGCCCGGAAACATGCCTGCGATGCATTTGAAAATAAATAAGGTTTTAGCCAAGATCGATCGGGATCGTCCTAAGCTTCTCGACGGGGTACTCGGACACCCGAAGGTCTCGACGAGTCACCGGAAAAGCCCAAAACTCACCACAACCAACCCGATCCTAGGAAATATAATTTTACACATCTTAAACACGTTTACAGGACATAAAAATTCTGTTCGGATGACTTCGGGGGTGCTGCTAAAACCTCAAGAATTTCACAGCCATATGCTGCCTCTCATCGCGCCTTATACGTTACCGCATGACTTCTAACTTGTGTATCCTCGACCTCCAGCGACTTCCAGCCCTTAGACTTAACGTGTGTGCTTCTTACTCAACCTACGGACTGCACAAATACGCCTAACCATGCTGGCAAGAACCATCAGGCCCGAACAGCTCCGTGCCAAACACAACGACCACTATGTATGCTCCCACTTCTTTCCCTCCTAGAACGGCCGCCTAAGCTGGTCTATTATGGAACCAGTGCTCGACCATACTGCCCAAAGATGTAGCCCCTCGACCAGCCCCCAATCAAGGTTCCAACAGCAGCCCTGAACCCACCACTCGATCCTCAAAGCCCCCTGCTCATGTGCCTCGCTGTGCTGCACAGGGCAGTTTGCCTTGACACAGACCAGCACTGATTACCCCGCTTAGAGGCCCTATAACCGACTATATCCCCTCACTTGGACACCTACTAGGACCCCCATTACGTCCCTGATCAAGCCAGGAACGCGCAGTCACCGCAGCAACAATCAAAGTGGCCTAGACTCCTACCCGATAACCACGCAAGACCGGACCCTTCAACCCAAAAACCTGATGTCCAGACCTACTTTGCAACATAATTCCTCGCCCAACACCCCTAACAACAGTATACACGACCCCTAATGGCAGCAACATCCTCTGGGCATCCTAACAGAGTAAATAATAAGTCATCCCCAATCAATATGATTAAAATCATGGATTAAATTCCGAAATTTTGGTAGAAAAATTTCATAGTTTACCACCCGCACAAAAGACAGAAAATAGGCTAAGCGGGCAAACTGCTGAAAAATTGACTCTTTTTTTTTATCACGATCCAAAAGTTTTAGATGTATCATTAATGGAATATTTTGGTTTGCTAGAATCTTTAAAGTAATGTTGAAACAATTTAGAGTCACCTCCATCGTCCCCGTCATTCCTCCGTCGTCCGGAAATGGATATTCACCTGAAATCAAAAACCTCAAGAAACACATATAATATCTCGAAATAAAAATATCATTAGTATTTTAAAGCCTCAATAAAAATTTAAATCATTTTAAAAGTTTTATCTCATGCATGTGGTTACGTAAGCAGATCTCGGACGCTACACTTCTGCCTTAGAATGAAAGCTGTTTTGTACCAAGATCTGAGTTGGTGAGACATCTGAATTAGTCGATGATGACTTCAGTTGTAGCTTTGACTGGGGATTTAAATGTAAGTGCTGATCGAAACTTAGAGCATTTTAAAATCTTAGATTTCCTATCTTCTTCCCTGATAACCCTCGATAACTACTGTTCATTCGAACCCTATTTCCGTCGATTTCTGTCATTTCTCGCCGCCGTTTGGAGTAAGATTGGTAGCGCTGAGCTCGTCTTCTCTAGGGCTTTCGATTAGTACCAGTTTTGAGACTGGAGTCGCAGGATTTGAGGAACGTAAGTTGCTGTAGTGCTGGAGAGTCTTCGCGATTGTGGACCAGTAATTCTTCTGTTCTTCGACAGCTTTGGGTAAGCGATTCATTCCCTTTTTAAACTTTGTATGAGAGCTGAGTAGTGCTCTGTAGGAGCTAGGTAGCCGAGTTCAGCTACTTGACTTTACAATTTAAGCTGTTGAGTTCATATTTGAGTTGAATTGCAAGATACTTTGACAGATTTGAGCTTGTAGTAGCTTCTGCTGAGTTTCCGTGGAGTTGCTTGAGCAGTGAACTTGAGTTGGTTGCCGCGCATTTCAGTTGTGTAAGATCTACGGAGGTTGAGGTACGAATTGAGCTATGTATTGAGTAGTTTTCGATATCAGCTTTTGGAATATTTCTATTGTGTGTTAACTGCTGTGTTCTGCATTGCCTGCTGAATTATCTGCTTCTGTGCTCATTGCTGTTTGTGCGTGTGATGCATGCATTGATTAAGCATGAGTCTGCTGTGAATTCATGCATGCATATTGAGCCTGATTCTATTGAAAGCTGAATTCCTTTACACGTTGTGATCGGTCGGATGAGTCGTCGTGCCTGAAAGGTCCAACGTTGATTTGATGTGGTGGCCAGCTGAGTCGTTGCACCTGAATACCACACTGCCTTATGATGGTTGGCTGAGTCATCGTTCCTGAAGATCACAAGATGATGATGATTGATGAGATTGCACAGCTGAGTCGTTGTGCTATTCTGTTTGCCTACCGATGATTCTTGGTAGCCCCTTTCATGCATTGCACGATAGTTATATTGCATTGTCTGATATGATTTATGCTTTTATTGTGCTCTTCGTACTGAGATTTGACCTCGTATTTCTTTTTCCTGCTTTGTGTTTTTGGGACTGTGTTGCCCATTACAGGAGCTACAGGTAATCTGGCTGGGCAGAGTGGAGCTTCAGCTAGTAGATCCCCGTTTGGTTGAGTCCCAGTATACTTATATTGAGCCTGGGGATGTTTACACGTTGAGATCGGTCGGATGAGTCGTCGTGCCTGAAAGGTCCAACGTTGATTTGATGTGGTGGCCAGCTGAGTCGTTGCACCTGAATACCACACTGCCTTGTGATGGTTGGCTGAGTCATCGTTCCTGAAGATCACAAGATGAGGATGATTGATGAGATTGCACAGCTGAGTCGTTGTGCTATTCTGTTTCCCTACCGATGATTCTTGGTTGCCCCTTTCATGCATTGCACGATAGTTATATTGCATTGTCTGATATGATTTATGCTTTTATTGTGCTCTTCGTACTGAGATTTGACCTCGTATTTCTTTTTCCTGCTTTGTGTTTTTGGGACTGTGTTGCCCATTACAGGAGCTACAGGTAATCTGGCTGGGCAGAGTGGAGCTTCAGCTAGTAGATCCCCGTTTGGTTGAGTCCCAGTATACTTATATTGAGCCTGGGGATGTCCTGTGCCTTTATGTATAGGGGATCTGTAGTTTGAGACTTGTTTTGATTACCTGTTGTGTTGTTGTTTGAGTTTTGAATTAAACTCTATTTTAAGTATGATGTATTTTGAAATGATATTGTATCAGGCCCTTATTCGAAAATTTTTAGCCCGTATTTTTATGATGCTTCCGCATAATTGTGATTAATTGTTGTATTAACGTACGTGGCCTGAAAAGTATTGGGATGGGTGATCTCCTGGGAAGTTCTCGTACGTCAGGCAGCTGACATTGTGTCGCTTGATCTGGTTGGCCATGTGGGCTGTAAAAGTGTGATGCCAGATCTTAACGGGTAATATTATCTCTGCTGAGGATAGGACCGGAGGTAGGGGAAGGGTAAGACTGATCTCTAAGGGAATTGAGACAGCACCAGCAGTTAGACACGCACCTCCTCTGACTCATGGGTCTAACAACCCAACCCTAACACACATAATAGGTGCACTTTGTGCTGCCACATTATAAGGAAATAAAGTTGCACCTTGGCTAACAGCTATAGCTTTTGGCCTAGTGGTAAGCGCTTGATCCTAAAAATTGGTATCAGAGCCCTGTCATCTCAGTTATTGAACAGTTTGATCTTCTGCTCTTATATTAAATACGTTTACTTCTCACAATAAAATTCTTATGTTTTCTAAGGAGTAGTACGATGATTGGAAGATCAGTATACAAGCCCATCTTGCCGCTCTGTGTCGGGGAACCGTGGCGGATCCAGATCTCGTCTCCCAGCGAGGCAGCAGAAGAACAAAATTGGGTCGGGAAACGTTCAATACAATTCAAAAATCATGCAAACTATGAACCATTCATAGGGTGTTTTCGTTGATTACCTTGCTGGCAACTCGTGCCTGGCTCCGACCAGTTTAGCGAGGAAACCGACACTTCACGGTAGGCGGCGGTAGATTACGTCAATCAGGTCCACGACCGGAAACGATCTCCCTCCGATCAGCCTGCACTAGAAGACTGATGGATTTTATCACCAACGGATTCTCCTCGAAAAGTTGGCCGGAACAAATTCCGGCGAGGGAGGCGGCGGGGGCGGCGACAAGCGGCGGCGGCGGCGTGAGGAGATGAGGGGAGGCGGCGACTTTTAGAGCTCTAGGGTTAGGGTTGTGTCAAAGTTGTAGTTGTAGTGTTATGATTAAGCCTAAGTCTACATTAAGTAGACTTAATGATGGGCTTGGACCGGTCCAACGGGCCCGGGTCCAACGTATGAACATTCGGTTCATCCCCATCACCGTGACTTCATAATAACTCCGATCGCCGATCAGATCGGAACGATCGACTCAGTTTTCAAAACTGAATACTATGATCTGAAAAACCATTTTTCAGAACCCCAGTGCAAAATGACCGTTGCCCCCCTCAACAAAGGTTTCATCATAGTCAACACCTTGACTTTGAGTGTAACCTTTCGTGACCAGTCGTGCCTTGTAGGTCATTACCTTACCATCAGGCCCAAGTTAGAATCAGCATCGGATATTGCCTCCTTGAAAGTTCTTGGATCAGATCCAACAACTTGATCACCTTTATCATCTTCAAGGAGAAAACCATATCTCTCAGGAGCCCTAGGAACCCTTTCGGATCTCCTAGGTGCGACCATTTCTGGTACTGGCTCTGGAGGTGCGGGAGACTCACCTGGTACTTCGATTGGATTTCGAACCTCTTCGAGTTCTACTATTTTGCCTTTTCTATCAAGTAGAAATTCCCTGTCCATAAAGGTGGCATTCCTAGAGACAAACACTTTTGTCTCGCTGGGATAGTAGAAATACTATCCAATGGAATTCTTTGGATACCCAATGAAGTAGCATAAGATGGATCTCGTATCCATCTTATCTCCCACTGTCTGCTTCACGTAAGCAGGACATCCCCAAATCCTCATGTATGAGTACTTGGGTGGTTTGCCCATCCATATCTCATATGGAGTCTTATCCACTGCCTTGGTGTGGACATTGTTCAACAGAATTACCGCCGTTTCGAGTGCATAGCCCCAAAACGAGGTAAGAAGTTCAGTGAAGCTCATCATAGATCGAACCATGTCCAAAAAGGTCCGATTACGACGCTCCGCTACACCATTGAGTTGTGGTGTGGCCGGAGGGGTCCACTGTGCGAGAATCCCATTCTCTTTTAGATAGTCTTGAAATTCAGCACTTAAGTACTCACCACCTCGATCGGATCGAAGTGCTTTAATACTTTTGCCTAGTTGATTTTATACTTCAGCCTTGAATTCTTTGAACCTTTCAAAGGATTTAGACTTGTGCTCCATTAAGTACAAGTACCCATACCTAGAGTAATCGTCGGTAAAGGTGATGAAGTATGTGTGACCATATTTAGTACCAATACTAAACGGGCCGCACACATCAGTATGGATCAAATCCAATAGGCCTTGAGCACGCTCACCCTTGCCCTTCAAGGGTTTCTTAGTCGTCTTTCCCTTAAGACAAGACTCACAAGTCGGTAGGGAGTTAATGTCTGACAGATCAAACATGTCACTCCTAACTAACTTGTTCATCCTACTTAGATAAATATGACCTAGCCTAGCGTGCAAAGTTGTGCTGGGTTCAAGTTATCGTGTTTCCGTTTAATCGTTGTTGTATGTGCTTCGACATCGCGAGTTGGAACGTCTTTTATTTTTAAGGTGTATAAATCATTTTCGCGTTCCCCAATTCCAATTAAACATTCATTCTTGTAAATATTGCAAATCAAATTAGCAAACATACTAGAATATCCATCACTATCAAGCATAGAAACAGAAATAATGTTCTTTATTAATTCGGGAACAGACAAAACGTTTCTCAATAACAACTTAAAATCAGAAGACAGAAATAAATAAACATCTCATATAGCTACTGCACCAACTCTTGCTCCATTCCCAAGCCTCAAGTTGGTCTCACCCTCTATAAGACATCGGCTTCTTGTCATCACCTGCAAATCATTGCAGATATGAGATCCACATCCGGTATCAAGTACCCAAAAA
>KQ986814.1:5132-16909 GCA_001598015.1 Dorcoceras hygrometricum
GAGGGTAGTTCGATAGATCACCAGGTCACTATCTATCTGCATGCTCAGAACATCACAATGTTCCCTACCAATGAAACATGGTACTTCGCATCGCAGATACTAGTCTCTAGCTCGGGCGGTCTTATCCTCATTTTGACGGCCCAATCGACTAGGAACTAATTCAGAATACACAGTGACTATTAGATTTGTTTCATGATAGCCGTCATACCCACTATCACATCTAACATACACTTTAGTGAATTCTAGGTCTTTACTCAACGCAATTGTTAATCATTATACAACACAATGAAAGTAAAGAATGCCATATAAATAAATGCGTATATCATATATAAAGATTGTTTCATAAAAGAGTCTATAAACCCACACGCCACAAGTTGGCTAGTTGGGAATCTACTCTAACAGTGAGAGTCTCCTTCAACTGATCGAAGCTTCTCTGACACTTAGGACTCCATACAAATTTTGCATTCTTATTGGTCAGGGCTGTCAAGAGCACTGAAATCGATGATAAGCCCTTGATGAACTTGCGTTAATATCCTGCTAAACCCAAGAAACTACGAATCTTTGCTGCATTCTTTGGAATCCCCCAGTTCTGAACTGCCTCCATCTTCGATGGGTCGAATAAATCCCATCTCTAGAAACGATATGCCCCAAAAATGCCACCTGCTCAAGCCAAAAATCGCACTTGCTGAACTTTGCATACAACCTATGCTCTCTCAATGTTTGCAGTGCGGTCTGTAAATGCTGTCTATGCTCCTCTAAGCTCCTCGAGTAGACCAAGATGTCATCGATAAAAACAATGATGAACTGGTCTAAGTACTGCATGAAAACCAAGTTCATCAAGTCCATTAAGATCGCTGGGGAATTCGTCAGTACAAACGGCATCACCAAAAACTCGTAGTGGCCGTTACATGTCTGAAATGCAGTCTTGGACACGTCCTCCTCTCTGATGGAATCGTCACTGCGAGAGCCACACCCAAGCTCTCCATAGTAAAACATGGCTAGGTTCGCTAGTCCTACCCGTCTAAGTTCTCACGGCAAGTCCTAGAAGATCTACCAGTTATACTTAGATTCAATCAAGTGGAATAGAATCCCCTAGCAGTCCTCTACTCAGCATGCAAATTTAGAACACCAAAAAACCAACATACCAAAAACATGGAAACGATGGAAATTATAAAGTAGAATACCTGTGATCAAATCCGTTTCTGGATCAGCAGCCTCCGCCTGCATCACGTAGACACGACCAATGGAATGTCTCTTCTTAGGTCAATCCTTAGAAACATACCCCGGCTCCTTGCAGTGATAACACCTACCTGAACTCGCCATGCACTGTCCTGGATGATGCTTATGTCACACCTGACACATCGGTATCCCTCCAGGTCTAGGGGCATTAATCCCCTAATACTGTGGCATCTGTTGGCCCAGCGGCCTCTGCTGTTGTGGCCCCTGAGGAGTTGGGTCCTTTGAAGGGCCCTGAAACGGTCTCTTCACCGGCTGCTGCGAAGACTGTCCCCTGACGGGCTGCTGTAACTGTCGCTTCCTCTGGAATCCATCACTCATGTCCTTCCGACCCCTCTCAGACTGGTAAGATCGGTTCATTGCAGCCATATACGTAGTCACGTCCGCTATATTGACATCATGGCGGATGTCTTGTCTCAACCCGGCTGTAAACTGTCTCAGCTTCTCACTCTCCACATGCGCGATCAAGGGCACAAAGTGACACCCCCGCTCGAACTGCCGCACATACTTAGCCACAGACTTGTTTCCCTAACGGAGACTCATAAACTCCCTGATCAGCTGGCTTCTGGCGTCTGCAGTGAAATACTTCTCAAAGAAAATAACCTTGAACCTCTCCCAGGTCAAGCTCTCCAGAACCAATCCAACCACGGTGCTCTCCCACCAAAGATTTGCATCCCCCTTCATCATGAAGATGGCACATCGAACCTTATCGGCATCCTGAAGACCCATATAAGAAAATATGGTCTCCAGCGAACAGATCCACTCCCCAGCAACAAGCGGATCAGTAGTCCCTGAAAAATCCTTAGGTCCCTACTTGTGGAATTGCTCAGCCACGTCCTCCTCATGCGACTTCCCCGAACGCTCCGATTGCCTCTCAAGCAACCTGGTAATCACGACTAGCATATCCACACTAGCCCTCTCGTATGGCGTCATCTGTGGAGGTGGTGGAGGAGGAGGAGGTGAATCATCATCCTGTTGATCCCTAGTACGTCTGGGAGGCGTACTGGCACACAAAACCCTTTCACGTAAATCTAAGTTCATGACTAAGCGTCTAACTCGTACTCTTAAAGTGGAACTCATACCGTAACATGCATCATGCAAAAATATGAATCGTAAAATTCTTAAACATACAGACTGGCAGTGCGACATCTGAGCTTCATGCAGCAGTCTAATACCCCACCCGAACCACCGCTCTGATACCAACTGAAACGAACTGAAACTTCAGAAATTTTTTTTTAAATGTGGAATAAACATTCTTTATAAGAAAACATAGTTCGTCCACCGAAAACTTTCCTCAAAATCACTTTAAAACATGAATAAATAAATATCTCAAAACATTAAATCATTCATTTGTCTTAAAACCAGAGTAAATAAAATGTGGAATCTAAACATGTCTCATCAAACAAAACATAAGAAGTGGTCACGGGGTAGCAGCTGCAGCAGGTGCTAAGATGTCCTCACCATCGGTCAGGATAAATCCAACAGGATCATCACCTATACCATTTAAACCTAGTGAGCCTAAAGGCCCAACATGCTCTATCTGATACTAACAAAGCACGTATAATAAAATCACATGCAAGCACATACGTATCGTAAAAATAGCTATAAGACATGCATGCATGGATGATCGTAAAACATGGCTCATAAATCAGTCGTAACATTACATAATCGAATATCATAACTTAATAAGACATGACATAGCATAACATAAAAGACGTGTGAGTCGTATCCATGATGTGTGGGCCATTACCTTAACGATTGATCAATCATAAGAAACCAACGTACGTGGCGATCCGATTCACCCGACCTTACCTCGGGATCCCTCACACATCTATGCTGCCACTTCACCATGCCGTGAACGCATGGATCAATAAGCTCATTATAACATTAACAGAGGTTCACCGGGCCCGACATCCCGGATCCGCACATCACTTGCCACAAATCACTTCAATCCCTCAAAATTTTTTCTTTCCATACATGCCTTTGACATTTCATAAACTTTCATGATGCGTGTACTTCGTAAAACATGCAATTTAAAAGACTTAGCCCATCAATATATATTTAATTTCCCTTAAATAAATGCATAATCATATACTTAAAATACTACATATAAACATATATTCATGGACTTCAAAATTTTTCTCCTCCGGTCAAGAACTGGTTCAAGAGCCTGGCCCACTGATTCTAAGCCCAAAAACCTAGACTTAATCTTTAAATGAAACTTAACTCAAAACTGGACTTGACCCATTAATCTAAAAATTTAAACTTTAAAATTGATAAAATAATCGATCCTTCAGTTTAAAACCAGACATTAAAATTTGACAAAATAATAGTCCCATAATTTAAAAATATAGCTTTAAAACTTAATACAACTTATTAGGCCCATTATACTCAAATTATCCTTTAAAACGATAAAAGTTCCCGGCCACTCACTAAAAATCAAACATTAAAATTTTGATAGAATAACATCCCCATTAACTAAAAATTTGACTTCAAAATAAAACAAATATTAGACCCATAAAATAGTTAAAATTTTGATTCTAAAGGTTGAATAAATATATTATGCCTAATATCCTTAAAATTGGACCTTAACTTTAAAATAAAAATACCCGGTCCATCAATAAAATATGTCGGACCAGACTTAAAATACTTGACCCGACCCTCGAATTTCCCGACCAGGTCCGATTGAACCGACCCAGCCGGCCCAACCGAACCGGTCGGCCCATGCAAGAACCCTAGTGCCGCAGCAACATGGACCACGCGACTTCAGCTTCTTCGCACGACCTACTCCGGCTACCCTTGGCCGAAGCCCCTCCGGTAGGAGCATTGAGTCTCACAAGCGCTGGAGAACTGTCTACTGACCACCTCCAGGTCCGATCGGTCCTTGGGACGAAGCCATGGCCCCAACTGTGAGCCACAATGCACGTCCGTAGCACAAGAAGGGCGCAACCGTGCGCGGCTCGGGGAATGCGATCACCCATCGGCCTTGGCTTGATCTTGGCTCGACCATGATCGAGCTCTCCCCCACTAGCCTCGAACCACATCTAGACCCACTATGACCGAACCTTAGCCCCTTGAACCATCCGTGACCAATCACATCAAAGAACGTTAATTAAATACGTGTTGAAAATCATGATACATGCATGGTTACTCAAATAATAAACATAGATCTAATCAATTCACAACCCATTCATGCAACAGTATTTTGGAAACAACATATTATGATTTAAATGGTGAGAAAAAGGGAGATAGAACATGACTTTTTGAAAAAACTATGCTGACTACGCGTTACCGGGACGACAGACTCGAGCTAGGGACGCTTGAACCTAGAAATCACCACGGAAATAAAATGGAAATCAGCCAAAGGGTTTCGGCCAAGGGGAGGGGGCGGCTTGGAGGAAGGATGAGGGAGGCTAGGTTTCAAAATCTATGGTAACAAAATGGATGGAGTACCAAATGACCCCTCTAATGTTAATTAGGAAAATAAGGGAGTTTTCCTATACTAACCCTCGCTAATTAAAAAAATTACTTAAAACTATAAACTTAAACTTTGAACCTTAATATAAAGTCCCTTAAATTTTAAAATGTACTAAAGCTCATTAAAATAGTCCGTATAGGTGAAAAACGGGTTCCCCTCCGACCAATAAATATAAAAATCTCATTTTTCGTAAATGCTGCTTAAAATAATAAATAGCTCTTAAAAATACGAGGGCTTAAAAATTTCAAATAACTTAGAACTCGTTGTCCCTAGTCTCCTCCATGCGTCCGGAACTTCAAACAGGTTAAAACATGTCATGAACATCTTAAAACATTAATTTAACACTTAATCACATAGAAAGACTCATAATTTTCTAAAAACAATTTTCCCCCTAGTCATGCACTCACTCTCACGTAATCAGGATTTCTGGACATTACACATACACTTCCTCAGTTAAAGATCCCATTTAAAAAGACACTTTTCACGTCCATATTAAAGAATTTGAAGTCTTTGAATGCAAGAAAAATGCGAATGACTTCCAATCTAGCTACTGGTGCAAAGGTTGCATCAAAGTCTATTCATTCTAGTTGTCTATATCCTTGTGCTACCAGCCTAGCTTTATTTCTTACAACAATACCAACTTCATTTAATTTATTCCTAAGGACCCATTTCGTTCCTATCACAGAGTGATTAGATGTCCTAGGAACTAATTGCCAAACTTTGTTTCTCTCAAATTGATTTAGTTCTTCCTTCATTGCTTCTACCCAGCTCGGGTCTACTAAGGCCTCATCAATCATATTAGGCTCTATATGAGAAATTAATGCTGAATTGAAATACTCATGCATAAGATGGCCTCTTGTTCGAAATGGTGAAGTAACATTACCTATGACCTGCTCAAGTGGGTGATTTCTATGCCACCGAAGATCAGGTCAAAAGGGATTTACTTCGTGTTGTGTGTTGAAGCCTGTGATCTGAATTGGTTTAGCTTGGGCGATAACACCTGATCTGTTTTGGTCATCAGCTTTAATGCGATCGGTATCAGCTTGCTTGATCTGTATCAGCTTGCGCGTTGTGTGAAGCGTCCTCGACATCTCACACCTGTTGCTTGCTGGTCCAGAAATAGGTCAACGTTAGTCAAATCAATTACTTAAATGTTACCTGGTGAATCAATTTGCC
The DNA here is from genome assembly GCA_001598015.1 of Dorcoceras hygrometricum. Taxonomy (NCBI): domain Eukaryota; kingdom Viridiplantae; phylum Streptophyta; class Magnoliopsida; order Lamiales; family Gesneriaceae; genus Dorcoceras; species Dorcoceras hygrometricum. The sequence goes on from KQ986814.1 coordinate 11,023, forward strand.
AAAAATTTCGAATATCTGCATTTGTAATTGGTGAGTCTAGGCGTGCTGATCATCAGCTTTATTCTGATCTGTGGCTCGTCATCACTTGATTCGTCTAGGTTGGTTGATTCGAGACGGGTGCACAAATCGTTCAGGTTCATAGCTAAAGTAGATCGAAAGCTGGTCTCATCGAACACGAAGTGACATGATTCTTCTACAGTCAGCGTGAAAATGCGATAACCTCTGATCACAGCTGAATATCCTAGAAAGATTCCAAAATCATATTTCACATTGAAAGTTGTTAGTAATTAATTTTTGGCTATTGTTATGGATGAAGCATCTGTATCCAAACACCCTGAAATAAGAAATATCAGGTTTCTTGAATTTCCAGATCTCATATGGGGTTACGCCGTGATGCTTATTAATCATTGATCTGTTCTGAGTGTATCAGGCTGTGGTAGTTGCTTCGGCAAATTCTTGAATCAGCAATCATAGTTTTAGCAGATTCTTTTAAAGTTTGATTTCTACGCTCAGCTAACCCATTCTGTTAAGGTGTTCTAGTAGCTGAAAGCTCATGCTTGATTCCAATGTCATTTAGATAAGAGGATAGTCTATAATTTAAAAATTCACTTCCTCTATCACTTCTGATCCGGTTGACACTGCAAGATGTGTCATTTTGCAAACGTTTTAAAATTTTTATCAGCTGTTCGGTTGTTTATTCTTTTGATTTTAAAAACACCACCAAAATGTTGAAAAATCGTGAACAACTACGAGGGTGTATTTCATTCCCTCTAAGCTGGTCACATGTATAGGACCAAAAAGATACATATGTAAAAGTTCCAGGCTTCGTGAGGTTTTGTTACTGCCTCTCTTTCTAAAAGTAGATTTGATGTGCTTCCTCAGCTGAAAAGCAAAACAAATCTTGTCTTTTGAAAGTTTTATTTTGGGCAAACCAGTAACTAACTCATGCATACTCAGATTGCAATAGTTTTTAAATTCTGATGGTTCATCCGTTGTTGCCATATCTAGCTCTTAGAAGAGTCAGATACTAGACAGGTTTGTTCAGAATGCAGCTGATCTGACCAGTCAACTTTGTAGGTGTTCCACGATCTGTATCCTACTAACACAGTCAGACCTTCTGGACTCTGAGATGCACATGTGTGCTTTTGAAACATTACAGAATAATTTCTATCGCACAGTTGACTTATACTAATTAAATTATAACATAAGTTTTCAACTAAAATGTTGACAGTAAAGCTACCACGGTAAGCTTACCCTTACCCATAGTGTAACCAAATGAATTGTCACAGAACGTGATCTTAGGTCCACTGAATGTCTTTAGATCTGATAGCAGCTTTCCGGTCATATGCCTCATCCACTGTCCAGGTACCAATGCATATTGCTTTAGTCCTGAGAACTGTTGTACCTGCAATCACAACCAAGACAAAGTTTTGGTACCCTTTGGTTTTACTTGGGTTCCAGGTTTGATTAGACCTTACGGGACCCACACTTGGATAATTCTAACATCTCTGTGCATCCAGATATGTGTGTGATCTATGTGTTAGCTATGTTTTGATATGCATTTTAAGTGCAGTAGATTTGTCTCGAGATCTGGGCTTATTATACTTGGGCTAGTATTGCCTTTCCTTCATAGAAGCTTGCAAGAGCTGTCTTGTCTTTTTACCACCAGATTTGGGATTACCCTTCTATTCGTTTCATTAGCCGGCTCTCTCTTGGATTTTCTGGAGCAGTATACCCTAACCAAAAATATCCACCTTGCCAGATCTGAGGTTTCGCTACAGTCTATGACTCATCAGATTTGGACTCTTCAGACTGTCCCAAGCTGGATTTCACAAAATTCATTGTTTGAAGCTTATGCTTATCCAGCTTTGGGTGAATAATTGTATCTGTGATATTGCTTTCATCGCTTTCATAGCCGAATCCGATTTTATCACTAGATTGCTTCACAGCTCCATGAAATTTTTGTAACGAAGCAGATGACTTGGTTCAAGAGCTTATGATTTAAGCTAAGCACTGATTTTCACACATCACCTACTGAGACCTTCTCCTCAGATCACAATTTTCAGTCTTCAGCTTACTTAGAGTAGTCTGCAAATCATTTGAGCTTATAGGCTCATCTTTTGTAACAAGACTCTCTCTTTCAGCTTTGACTTTCTCAAATGAATGAGAGAGCTTTCTGTACTCTACCATATCATTTAGTGCTGTGATAAGGTCTTATCGTGTGAAATCAAGAGTGGAAAATCAAATACCTCATCAGTGTCATTTGCCATCACTGTACTTCATCTTCATCGTCGCTAGATGAGGACGTCTCTGAGCTGGACTCCTCCGAATCTGTGTCCGCCCATGACTTCTTGTTCTCTTCAGCGACAAGTACTTTCTCACTTCTCTTCTTCCTGCAGAACTTCTTGCCCTTTCTGTCTTTACTGGTGCGATCTGGTTTCCTAGTAGTGTTCTGCTTGGGTTTCTTGCAGTCCGCAACATAATGACCAGGTCTACCACATTTATAACATTTAAAGTCAGAAGAATTGGTAGTATTCTTTTTGATAGATCAAGAGTTGGGTTTAGAATTTATTTTCCGCATGATTTTCCCAAACTTCTTCACAAAGAGGGATAGGATATCATTGCTGAGCTCCTTAGCTGATTTTCTTGGAGAGCTTTGTACTAGAACAGTTGCTGCGAGAGCTTTTGTAGGTTGTGAGGTGGATGGTTATGATTCAAATCTGGTCTCCATCTTGAACTCATGCCTTCATATTTGCGAACCGATCGTGGACTCCAGTTTGTTGAGGTCATTTGATTCCTTCGTATCCTTCGTCTTTACGTCCCACTCCTTGGGAAGAGCTGTCATGACCTTCAACGCGAGCTCTTTGTTTCTGTATTCTTTTCCAGTCAGGTCAGATCTATCACCACAGAGCTGAATCTCTCGTCAAAATCTGACATTGTTTCACCAGGCCTTATTTTCATCGATTCAAATTTTTGCAGGGCTATTGTTAGCTTCTTTTCCTTGGTTTTTCATTACCATCGCAGGTTTGGATCAGCTTCTCCCAGATCTCTTTGGCCGTGACGCAGGTCTGAATCTTAATGAAGATATTATTGTCCAATTTCTTGTAGAGAATATCTTTGTCCATGTTATTCAGGTTCTCCTTATTCTTATCTTCCGACATCCACTCCAGTCTGGGCTTCTCAACCCATTGTGCTGCACCAACAGATATGGCCACTACTCTATTGGCTTCATAATCTTTATTGGGCCATCAGTAATGACGAACCACATATCGTCATCTTGAGCCGCCAGGTTAGATTGCATTCTTATCTTCCAGACGTCGTATTAATTCTTAGAAAACATATGAATTTTGTTGTGAGAGATCAACATATTTGATAATTTCAAATAAACGACTGTTCAGAAACTGAGAGAGCCTCTCTGATACCTCTTGTTGGATCAAAAATAGAGTTTGAAATAATAGCTATGGATTTCATAGGGGGGGGGGGGGGAATGACTCCTCCTCCTTGGAAAACATAGGAATTTTGTTGTGAGAAGTCGACATATTGAAATATATAAGCACAGAAGATAAGACTGTTCAATGACTGAGATACATAGGCTCTGATACCAATTGATAGGATCAATTATGATAAAAAATAGGTAGCTATGGATTTCATACGGGGGGGGGGGTGAATGAACTCCTATACAATTTTTACCAAATCCTTTTAAAACAGTTTGACAAGCATTCGGCTTAACTCTGAGCTTATTACCCGCTTAGAGAATCTCAGCGTGATCTGTTCTCTCGAGTAACAAATATATGTGCAGAAAGAACTCGATTGAATGGTGAACAGATTAAAATCTGAATGCAGTAATTTAAAAACTGAAAGCTGTAAAATTAAATGGAGGAGAGTTTGTTTATGGAAATTCGTAGTTTAAAATCCTACGTCTCCACTTTTTCCTTGTTCAGGAAGGATTACCACTAGAAGAATTTGATTACAATAGCTCCTGCAATAACCCAATCCCATAGCCGCAAGTGTGAGAACTCCTAGCACTCTACGACAGAAGATATACGCACGATTTGTTCTACAACTTCAATAGTTTGCTCCGAGTTGGTTCAACTAACACACGCTACACACTCTGTTTTTATTTAAACTTGAATACGCGAATATACAGAGTGGCTACAACTCAGAAAAATGAATTTGAAGCTTCGGAGCAAAGTCGTAAGGAAGAATATCATGAACAGTAAAGTTTCTGTTCGTGAAGTAATTTGTGCAACGTGACATTGTTAGCTTGTTTTGCGTATCATTTCTGTCTTTGGTATCTTCACTCAACTTTCATCGTACTTTATTTATAGATCTTCATATATATTGTTTCTTTGATTGATTTGATCTGCTGACTAGTTTATCTTCATTCCATTCTTTAAAGACTTTCCTTAATTCATACCGTAATCATAGGAAGGTTACCATTAGGTACAGAAATAGCATCCGGTAATTTAGCAAGTGATTTAGCGCTTCAATTGCTCTGATCAGATCTGATAGATTCACGTCTAGTCTGGGTGCTATACACTTTAAGATGTTCGCTATATGCACGATATGAAAGCTTGTAGCTCTGAGCTGTTATGTGAAATCTGTAAGCTGTTCATGCGATTTGATCAAAAAACTATCTGAGCTGTTCTTTGATGAGATGAACATTTCCCGTCTAATCTGAGATTCAATATTAAGCTGATCTAGAAAAGATTTCTTTTGATCTGATATGTAAATTGATAATATAAATAATGATCTGAGAACTGAACTCTTCACGCTCTGATCTGAAAGCTTATATTCTCTAAGCTGAAGCTATTCGTGTTGGTCTGAGCTATTCTCTGTGATATCTTCGCTCTAAGCTGTTCTTTTTCCATAGTTTAGTGCAAGCTGTTCTTCTAATAAGCTCGATATGAATCTGATCTAATCTGATTCCTACACTTAAGCTCTGTTCTGAGTACGAAGCTCCACTATGATCTTTTCCATGTCGCTATAATATGTTTTGCTTGCTCTGAGATGATCTTCGATGTTCTGATCTTATCAACAAGCTATGAACTGATATGAGATGCTCTAAACTGATCTTTCTTGCTCTGAGCTGAATTGCGACACTCTATACTGTTGCTTGATCTGAGATGAATTGCGATAATCTGAACTGATCTGCTTGCTCTGAGCTTAATTGCAACGATCTGAACTGATCTGCTTGCTATGATCTGAATTGTGACACTCTAAACTGATTTTCTTGCTCTAAGTTGAATTGCGACGTTCTAAGCTGATCGACACGCTCTGCGCTGATCTATATTGCTCTATTCTGATTTCAATGCTCTAAGCTGATATTCTTAAGCTCTACGTCGTTCTATTCTGATCTGTTCGTCATTCTTCTGTAATATGTTCGAGTTCTTGTATTTGTTATCTCCAAAACTTAGTAATTTTCATTGTTAACATATGACGTCAATTGCTATCATATGTCAGGATGACCTATGAATGTTGAGTTGTAATGGACGATCACCGTGACGTCAACAATAATATGAGCCAACGTCATTAGAGTTCCATCCAAATCACATCATGTGTTAATGGTGTGCACAACTTTCAGGAAGACAGATCTCCCCAATAATATGAGTTGGTCCATGCATGCGGGTAGCATGAGGGATTTATTTTTGAAAATTTGTCTCATAACTATGCGGATCCAAGAAACATATATATAATATATATGCATAATAGGGATGATCGATAACTGAGAGTTATGAGATCTATGGTTGCCAATCACGAATCTAGGTCCAATTCCTAGGTAAACATGCAAGATAGAAATGCAATCCTATTACATAAGCTTCCAGTTTTACAAGTTTTCGGTCTTCAATATCTTTGATCATCATCTCCACCATCTTCAAAATTATCC
>KQ986815.1:0-24593 GCA_001598015.1 Dorcoceras hygrometricum
GGTTTGCAAATAAACTTTTCGGATAAGCAAACTTGTTTAGTTGAAGTCATGAGAGATCTAATCATAAAGTACACTATTTTCATGAAGATCCCTCCTACCAACTTGTCATTCCAAATAAAGAAGTAGAGAACTAGTAGCAATTTTTGACTTATTTACATGAAGAAAAAGATTTTTATAATTATGAGCATTTATTGCTATACAATAATTATGTGGCTATATGCGAGAGACTTTATGAAGATTGAAGAACTAAATTGTAAAAATTCAAATTAGCTCTCTAGTTGAATAAGCTTGTGAATATTAAATTATGACTGTTGTCTTCTACATTCAAATGTTGGAAGAAGACCTATTTAAGAAGATGATGCGATCAGTGAGAATCACAACTTGTATAACATCTTCAAGTTGTCAAAAGGGCAAAATATCTATTATCTTCCTAGTCATAAAAGTTTATATATGATTAGAGGATCACCTATGTCATTTTAGAAAATTCAATAGAGTTTAACGATTAAATCATTGTTTGGTATTTATAGTTCTATAGTTGACTGGGAGTTTCACACTATGCAATGTACAAGTCCTTGCAGTGAAGTTGGAGTGAAGTTGGGTCATGCAATTTATTGTATCAATCAAAATCTAGAAAAATCCTTCCGAAACCGAAAGAATTGGTGATGTGTGAGTTGCTTATCTCTGAAAATACATAAAAAAAAATTTGCATCGTTACTTTTCTGCGCTTGTTTTCAAGTTTCCATCGAAGATCTGCTATTACTAAAGTTGAGGAGCCAATTAAATAAAAAAGTTATTGTATGCGAAGAACCTCTGCGGATAAAGTATTTTATTTGGAGAAATCATCAACACATAGAATACATTGTCCGAAGAAGTTCTATACCAGATAAAATTTTATCCAGACAAAAGTTTTTAAATTTTTTTAAAATAGTTTATTCCTCCTCTAAATTATTATCGATCTTAACATTTAAGTCTTAAATTTATAATTAAATAAAATATGTTGGAGATCCATTGTCTATAATTTCCTATTTATCCGTCATTTTGATTTGATCACAATCATTTCTCATAGAATGTTAATAAAGCATTTTATTAACTACTAAGTATCGACACGCTATCATGAGTCGTAAGTACTTGAATTCCTACATACTTTATTGAATCATGAGTTTACTCTATAATATATTAATTTCCCGATCAATTACTATCTCATTCAATCAATAGAATATATATGGTCCAATCATATTAATTTATAGAAATTACATTGTGCATAATTCACTGAATGAAGCTCACTTGGCAAGCTAGATAGAGACAATGCCAACAAAGTTAAATTTAAATTTTTCATGTTACATCTTAAATCAATAGTTTTTGGAATACATAAATGAAAATAGTTCCACGGGATGAAATACATAAATAAAGATGATATTAGGATTGGAGTAGTAAAATATTAAAAAATATGTAAAATTTTTTGAGGTTTGTTGGGTTAAGCGTGAATGGATGAGAGTAGTACTAGGATGGTGACCTACTGAAAAGCTATCGTATGTCAAGTCTTCACATACACTTGTGTTCAAACTGCTTTGCTCTGATCTGATCTGGTGTGGTCGAAGCTTTGATCTCTGAGTTGTTCGCTTCTTATATGATCTGCTCTTGTTCACATCTGCTCTAAGTTGAGTCGTTCTACTTTTGAGCTGTCTCTACGCTTCTCTTCTGCTCTAAACTGCTCTAAGATGTTATGTCTCAGCTGATCTCTCCCAGCTGGTCTCTGAGCTAGTCTATCCCAACTGGTCTTTGAGCTGGTCTGTTTTGTTCTGTTCTCTCTTAGGAGATTCTGTTCTGTTTCTCTGAACTGATCTCATCTGATCTAATCTGCTTACTCTGAACCGATCTGTTCTAAACTATTTCAGCTTAGGCGTTCTGTCTGAACTTTTCACACTGAACTGATATATCAATCACGCTGATTCTGTCTGAGCTGCTTATCTGAGCTGATTACCCAATCTGATCTGTTCTAAGCCCTGATCTGATCTGATACTCGCTACGCTACAAATCTGATCTGAACCTATGCTTTAACTGATCCGAGCTGATTCTGATTTGTTCTGCATTCTATTAGCTGAATTCTGATATGCACTTTATCTCTGAACTGGACGCTGTTCTCCCAAGCTGAAACCTGCTCTGAACTGGTTCCTTTGTACTGATCTTCACTCTAAGCTGGATCAGCTTAGATGTCTGCTGGACGAGCTTGGCGGTCCTCAGCTGGATTAGCTTGGATGTTCTCTGTTGGACTAGTTTGGGCGTCCCCTACTGTTCCATCTCGGACATCTCCTCAATAAGCATCGTTCATCACTATTAGCTCGCAGCTGTCTGATACAATGCGCTCTTATTCGATACGCTGCTGATCTGAACCAGCTCGCTTCTGATCTGATCTAGCTCGCGTCTGATCCGAACCAGCTTTGGCTTGCGCACTTGATTAAAATGTTAGAAACATAATAGCAGGTTTTGAGTTTATAAAAAATAAGATTTGATCTATTCTACAGATCCAACAATCTCCCATTTTCTGATTATCAAAAAACCTGGATAAAATTAAGCACGATAAAAAGATTTGAAATATTTTTTCCCCTTTATGTGGGAATCAAAAGGGGTTTGAAATCTTGTCTTCCCCTTAATATTTAAAACAAAACTCCCCCTTAACACAACATGGGGTTTTTCAATTTTAGAAAAGAAACATTTTGCAAGGGATGACAGTTTGCAGAAAAAATAGCAGGCATGATATGAATTTTAACAAACGATTCTATGCTACTGAAATTCTCATATATCCAGATTGGAAGATAAATGATAATCGAATTCACGGAATCTCTTCCGTTTCTCTCTAACTTTGTCTCATGCGCTATTAATTCAGCACAACCATCGTTAGGGTCTTGGCGTCCACACAGATCTTTCCCAATCTGTCTTATCTCGATGGAAGAGATATTGCTGCAATTTTTTTTTCGAAAAACTGCTTTGCTATTCAAAAATCATTACTCCTCCTATCTTTATAAAATGAGTTTAAAACACTTAATTTTGTAGTACAGAGAGATTTTCCATAGAAAAATAGTTTTGGAGAAAACTATCCGAGCTTAAAACACTTTTAAAACCTTTGAGAATTTTCAATTTAAAATGCTATTTCAAGAACAACCTTCTCTGATACAACTTGAAAGGATCGGAGAATCGGTAACCGCGAGCTCTCACACAGCTCAAGTACCAATTCATGGTTCGAAAACATAGATTACGTGCATTTAAAAATGTTTTGAAAAACAGCACGTGAAATCCAAAGGACAGATCACGCCTAAACTGGATCAGCATGGAGCAGCACTGCTTGCTGGTCCAGATCACGTGCGATCTGATCTGTGTAAACATGAGCTGCAATAGCTCTGGTTCTTGAAAGGTTTTAGCACCGAGAATTAGATTAGGTATGATTAAATAATCATGCGTAAAGGAACCCGAAATACTCTCTGAAAATTAAAAGCTTAAAGAGTTTTAAAACATGTATGCGTGAATGCAGAAAGCAATAAAAATAGTACGCTACAAATTTGTTTCTGGAAGTTTGGAGCTCAATATCCTACATCTCCACTTCTCCCATTGTTGGAAGGGTTCACTAGAATATGTGATCTTACAGCACTCTGTACAGACCCGATCCAATAGTCCGCAAGATGTGAGAACTCCTAGCACTCTGCTGCACACCACCTCGCAGGCTGTGTGACTTGTTAACAATTAATTCTTCGATCTTCAGAAAGTCTGTTGCATATAGCCACACAATTATTGTATAGCAATAAATACTCATAATTATAAAGATCTTTTTGTTCATGTAAATAAGTCAAAATTGCTGCAAGTATCTCCACTTCTTTCTTTGGAATGACAAGTTGGTAGGAGGGATCTTCATGAAGATAGCGTACTTTATGATTAGATCTCTCATGACTTATCAACTAAACAAGTTTGCTTATTCGAAAATTTTATTTGCAAACCAAAATTATCAATTGTAATACGGTTCTAGTCCGCAAGCTGTGAGAACTCCTATGCCATTGTAGAAAACTCAATTGAGTTTAACGATTAAATCATTATTTGATATTTAAAGTTCTATAGTTGACCGGGAGTTTCACACTATGCAATGTACAAGTCCTTGCAGTGAAGTTGGGTTATGCAATCTATTGTATCAATCAAAATCTAGTAAAATCCTTCCGAAAAGGAAGATTGGTGATGTTTGAGTTGCTTATCTCTGAAAATCCATAAAAATAAATTTGCATCGTTGCTTTTCTGCGCTTGTTTTCAAGTTTCCATCGAAGATCTGCAATTACTAAGTTGAGGAGCCAATTAAATAGAAAAGTTATTTTATCCGGAGAACCTCAGTGATGATGTATTTTATTTGGAGAAATCATCAATAGATATAATACTTTGTCCGGAGAAGTTTTATACCAAATAAAATTTTTTATCCAGACAAAAGTTTTTAAAATTTTTAAAATAGTTTATTCCCCCTCTAAATTATTATCGATCTTAACATTTAAGTATTAAATTTATAATTAAATAAAATATGTTGGAGATCCATTGATTAGTTTCCTATTTATCCGTCATTTTGATTTGATCACAATCATTTCTCATAGAATGTTAATAAAGCATTTTATTAACTACTAAGTATCGACACGCTAGCATGAGTCGTAAGTACTTGAATTCCTACATACTTTATTGAATCATGAGTTTGCTCTATAACATATTAATTTCTCGATCAATTACTATCTCATTCAATCAGTAGAATATAGATGGTCCAATCATATTAATTTATAGAAATTACATTGTGCATAATTCAGTGAATGAAGTTCACATTTAAAATTTTCATGTTACATCTTAAATCAAAAGTTTTTGGAATACATAAATGAAAACAATTCCACCTGATAAAATACATAAAAACTAAAGATGATATTAGGATTGGAAATATGTTTAGGGGGTTAGTAAACTATTAAAAAGTATGCAAAAACTTTTGAGGTTTGTTGGGTTAAGCGTGAATAGATGAGAGTATTACTAGGATGGTGACCTACTGGAAAGTTCTCGTATGTCAAGTCGTTGATGTTACGACGCTTGATCTGGTTGTCTAGGTGGAAAATAAAATAGTGATGTCATATCTTAAAGGGTAATACTTGTTAGGATACCACTAGGTCAAAAGCTATAGCTGTTAACCAAGGTGCAACTTTATGTCATTATCATGTGGCAACACAGAGTGCACTTATCGCGTGCGTTATGGACTGTTAGGCCCATGAGATCGGGGAGGTGCGTGGCTAACATCTGATGCTGTCTTATTTCTCTTAGAGATCAGTCTTACCCTTTGCGACGTCGATCATATCCCCAACAGAGATAGTATTATCTTTTAAGATCTAGAGTCTCAGTTTTATAATCCACCTAGCCAACAAGATCAAGCGGTTCAACTAAGAGCTTACTGCTCGCCATGGTTTCTATATGCTCGGTTCCACAATCAATCCCAGATTCATCTATTTATTTTAGGCTGGTCCAATTCCGCTCTCTTCTGATTGCTTATAAGGGTTCAAGAACCCCTTTTCACTTACGAGACTTTCCAGAAGGTCACTCGTCCCAATACTTTTCTCGCCAATGCACGCTTAACTCAACAATCCCCCCTCGGGAGACTTGAACCTCTGACCTCGCTATGATACCAATTGTTAGGTTCAATTTCTTACCACTAGGCCAACAGCTAAATCTGTTAGCTAAGGTGCAACTTTATTTTCTTATAATGTGGCAGCATATAGTGCATCTATTGTGTATGTTAGGATTGGGCTGTTAGGCTCATGAGTTCGGGAAGGTACGTGTCTAACTGTTCTTGCTGCCTCATTTCTCTTAGAGATCAGTCTTATCATTTCCCAACCGTCGGTCCTATCCCAAGCAGATGTTGGGGAACCGTTACGGATCTGGATCACGCCTCCCGGCGAGGCAGCGGAAGAACAAAAAGGGCCGGGAGACGATCAATACAATTCAAAACAAATCATGCTATGACCATTCATAGGGTGTTTCTCGGGGTTACCTTTCTGGCAACTCGTGCCTGGCTTCGACCAGTTTCGCGAGGAAACCGGCACTTCACGGTAGGCGGCGGTAGATTACGTCAATCAGGTCCACAACTGGAAGCGAGACTCCTTCGTCAGCCTGCACTAGAAGGCCTGACGAGATCAGCACGGACGGATTCTCCTGGTCAAGTTGGCCGGAACAATTTCCGGCGAGGCAAGGCGGCGGCGGCGGCTTTGAGAGAGAGGAGGGAGGCGGCCACTTAGAGCTAGGGTTAGGGTTTTGTTTTGAGTGTTGTGTTATTAGAAGCTTAAGTCTACATTAAGTAGACTTAATGATGGACTTGGACCGGCCCAACGGGCCCGGGTCCAACGGATGAACATTCAGTTCATCCCCATCACCGTGACTTCATCATAACTCCGATCGCCGATCAGATCGGACCGATCAACTCAGTTTCCAAAACTGAATACTATGATCTGAAAAACCATTTTTCAGAACCCCAGTGCAAAATATCACCGTGACTTCATCATAACTCCGATCGCCGATCAGATCGGACCGATCAACTCAGTTTCCAAAACTGAATACTATGATCTGAAAAACCATTTTTCAGAACCCCAGTGCAAAATGACCGTTTTGCCCCTCAACAGCGGGAAATCACGATTTGACCCCTGTTGACTTTTAGGAAGTCGCACTCTCCAAAATCCTCTTCCTATGCTCCACACATTGAGCTGAGTATCCGTGCGGGAATCTCGAATCCAGTACTTGTGTGACCCTCAATGGTTCAGGGATACAGCTAGCCGTGGGCCCACAACCATTGTGGCTCCGGAATCACAATTTCGGACTTGCCTAACGGATCATGGTAAGAGCATCTAGCAACATCGCCCCATGATCCCCTAGGTATCACTGATAGTGCCTGCAAGAACCAGTTGGTCGTGGTTAGCGTACAGTACGGTCCTTTCAATCCATATATCCCGATCAGATCAACGACCATTGGTAAATCGAGAGTCGCTATAGATCCGATAGCTATGCGTACATCTTGGAGATCAAATAGTGACATCACGAGTGTAACTAGGTAAACTCATTAACCTAAAACACTTCTAGTACTCTGGCCAGAGATTTATACACTATTATCCCCTCAGATAGCATAGGATAACCACGCATGTCTGCGAGCGGTGAATCCTCGACAACGATGCATCGACTCCTACATGCATCGGGGTCTCACCCAATCCCGCCGCCTGATGACCCCAAGTGAGTCGACAAACGAGTCAAAGTGAGACGCCTATCATGTAGAGTCTCAATGACGTTTCGAGTCGTGAGAACTAATCAGTACAACCAAGACCTCGGACTTATCCACTCGACAAATGGTAACCACTCGAAAAGTTCGAACGAGGGTAGTTCGATAGATCACCAGGTCACTATCTATCTGCATGCTCAGAACATCACAATGTTCCCTACCAATGAAACATGGTACTTCGCATCGCAGATACTAGTCTCGAGCTCGGGCGGCCTTATCCTCATTTTGACGGTCCCAATCGACTAGGAACATGTGAGGACTAATCAGTACAACCAAGACCTCGGTCTTATCCACTCGACAAATGGTAACCACTCGAAAAGTTCGAACGAGGGTAGTTCGATAGATCACCAGGTCACTATCTATCTGCATGCTCAGAACATCACAATGTTCCCTACCAATGAAACATGGTACTTCGCATCGCAGATACTAGTCTCGAGCTCGGGCGGCCTTATCCTCATTTTGACGGCCCAATCGACTAGGAACATGTTCAGAATACACAGTAACTATTAGATGTGTTTCATGATAGCCGTCATACCCACTATCACATCTAACATACACTATAGTGTATTCTAGGTCTTTACTCAACGCAATTGTTAATCATCATACAACACAATGAAAGTAAAGAATGCCATATAAATAAATGCGAATATCATATATAAAGATTATCATATACAAGAGTCTATAAACCCACACGCCACAAGTTGGCTAGTTGGGCATCTACTCTAACAGCAGAGATAGTATTACCCGTTAATATCTGTCGTCTTAGTTTTACAGTCCACCTGGCCAACCAAATCAAAGGGTTCAACGTCCGCAGCTTGACGTACGAGAGCTTCCCAGGAGGTCATCCATCCCAGTACTTATCACACTCATGTACGTTTAACTCAACAATATTATATCTTATATATAGGTCCAGTGATAGGGAAATTGTAAGACCAATGTTGTCAAAAGTGCTCGCCTCACTTGCTTAAGAAAGATGCAAGGTGAGGCGTAGCAGCCACGCTTCAAAGAGGTCCGACGGACAGAAGGTCTGTGAGGCACACACTTCACTGTGCCTCACGCATAGGCGAGCAGCATGCGCCTCGACGCCTCGGTGAAATACTAATTTTTTTATAATAACCTAAACCACATTTTAAGCCTCCCTTAAATGTTAAATTAAAAATAGTTAAGCTTAACCCTCCCTTAAACGTTGAATTAAAATGAATAAGAGGGTGTCTTCGTTTAAAAGAACAAACCGACAAACCCTAGAGGATCCACTGCCCAGTTCCAACATAAACCACGCCAGCCGTCGGTCCACCCCTGCTTCGTCGTCATGTCTCCTGGCCGCTATTGCCACCTCCAAGAATAGGTCAAAAAAGGCCCACTTTCTTAGTTTTACTAATAAATTTGTGCTAATTGTATTCCGGAATCTGGAATTTCTAATTGTTATTATTTGTTATCGGTATTTCAGTTGTATTTACCATTTCGAATACCACAATTATGTCAAATCGTAAAGATATTGCTTGGAATTATGCAATATTTTTGGACCCTAAAAACCGAAATGTTGTGTGTTTTGCATATTTTATGGTAAAGTTACAAATTGTGGGATTTATTGATACAAACAGCATTTAGTTGGGGACAATAGAAATTTTAAAGCTTGTACAAAATGTCCGAAACATATTAAAACTTAAAGAGTTTATACAAAAAAAGAGCGCTTTCAATAATCAAATGGAGGAAATCCGGATGATATTGTTGATTTGGAAGAAGATGATGATGTTCAAACTAACGTGAAAGGGAAATATCCAATATCCAGTGCAAGTGTCCCTATTACGATACATGGTAAAAAGTATAAATAAATTGGACTAATTGAGAGATGTCGATGAGATTTTCTAGAGAGACAAGCAAACAAAGAGGACAGTATGACGAAATGAGAAAGAAGTTAAGAGAAAATGCAATTGAGAAATTTGCTCCACGGATGTATGATGCCGAAATTCCATTCAATGCTGTTAAATATGATTCTTCTGCATAAGGTATTGAACCTATTGGAGATTTTGGACCAGGGATGAGACCCCATCTATCGTGAAGTGAGGGTCAAGTATTTGAAATGGAGTTGGCAATTCAAATTTGATTCTAAATCTCACGAAGAAGATCACGCTAAGTATGGGTGCACAATCATGGTAGATGGATGGACAGATACAAAAAGGTAGGACTCTAATAAATTTTTTGGTAAATGGTCCTAGAGGAAGCGTATTTGTTAAATGTTTTGATGCTTCAGCTTATTCTCACACAACTGATAAGATGTGTGAGTTGCTTTCGAATTTTGTGTATCGAATTGTAGAAATAATGTGATTCAAGATATTATTTTTAATTTATGTTAATTTTGATTAAGAATAGATGTTTCAAATTTTTTTAAAAGTAAAATTCTTTGTTTCTCCGGGTCGTCTTTTGGAAAGAAATTTTCCACACTTGTATTGGACTCCCTGTGCAGCTCATTGTTTAGATTTGATGCTCGATGATATATTCAAAATTTCACAGCTCAAAAAATTTCATGAACGAGTGTTGATGGTGAATGATTGTATTTCACAATCTACCACATGTATTGAGCATGATGAGGGAGTTCACTAGAAATAGAGACATGATAAGAACTACAAATACTCGTTTTGCGATCGTGTTATTTTAAGGCGGTTTCAAGTAAAGAGGCAACATGAAAACATGTAGCAAAGATGATATTGATGCATTATTTTTGAAACTATGGTTTTTGCGTTGAAAGTTGGTGGCTCGTTGGTGAAAGTATTGCGGTTGGTAGATGGTGAAAAAAGGTCTCCTATGGGTTACATCTATGAGGTAATGGACGGAGCCAAAGAAGCTATTGATGCGTCATTTGACAATAAGGAAGAGAAATATTGTGCCGCTTTTTAGATCATTGATAAAAGATGGAGTGTTCAACTCTTTGCATGCAACTTTATATTTCTTGAATCCTGAGTTCTTTTACCCAAATCGTGACACAAAAAAAGATCAACAAGTGTTGGAGGTGTGTATAAGTGCTAGATTGGTGAGAGGTGAAGATTTACAAGATAAAGTCACAAATCAATTGGAGAAACACAAGAAAGCATAAGGAATTTTTGGTTTACCCATGGCTATCAGACAAAGAGCTTCAAAATAGCAGGTAAATAATATGTTGTGCAATATCGTTTTTTTTCGTAAATATTAGTTATAAAATTAGTATTATATGTTTTTTTATATAAATATGATTGGCGGTCTTCCCACGGTGCATCAGCACCTGATTTGAAAACATTTGCAATGAAGATTTTGAACCTCACTTGTTCTACTTCAAGCTATGAATGTAACTGGAGTGTATTCGACCATGTAAGGTCAAGTTTTTAAATACATAATGTAATATACCTACCTTCTTATGTTTTAATGACTTATAAATTCTAAGAAAGAAATAGGATGACTCAACAACGATTGAATGATTTGGTATATATAAAATGTGGTGATTCAATGGATCATTTGGGTGTTGTGAAGGTAAATTTGAGAGAAAAACAAACTTCTATTACTCACAAGAATAGATTACACGAGATTTCCAAAATAAAAAAAAACACTCTAAAAAAGACTCAAAACTCTCACCACTCTCAAATGGAGGATGTTTCACTCACAAAGGATGATCTACAACTGAAATTAAAACCTCTATATAGAAAGTTGGAGTGTGAACGACCGGAAATTGAACAGTGCATGGCCATCATTTTTGACAAATTTGAGGCTTTAAATTCAAAGATTGTGGCTTCTGGATCATGGTTGAAAACTTTGAATTGTATTCTTCAATTCTCACCCTTCATCCATATCCGGAACAAGCATCCCTGCCATGTCTCTGCATAGCTCCAACTTTTCTCGAGTTACCACCTTCGTCAACATGTCCGATGCTTCACTAGTCTCAACAGTTATTGATCCATGACCTCACGTATCCAATGATACCTAATATCGGTGTGCTTTGTACGAGAGTGGTACATGGAGTTCTTGCTCAAATCTAGAGCACTCTGACTGTCACAATGTACCTTGTACTCCTTTTGCTTGATTCCAAATTCTTGGAGAAAATGCTTTAACCACAACATTTCTTTCCCAGCTTCAGCGGCTGCAATATATTCTGCTTCAGTTGTCGATAAAGCAACACATTTTTGTAGTCTTGACTGCCATGAAACAGCTCCTCCTGTAAAAGTGTAGATGATTCCTGAAGTAGATTTCTACTATCAAGGTCTCCTGCCATATCTGCATCTGTATAGCCCTCCAAAATTGGATTTGCTCCCCCATAACAAAGACATATTTTAGTTGTACCCCTTGAGGTACCTGAGAATCCGCTTTACAGGCTGCCAATGCTCCTTTCCTGGGTTGGAGAGAAAACGACTCAACGTACCCACTGCATGAGCAATTCTGCCTCGTACATACCATTGCATACATCAAACTTCCAACTGCTGAGGAATATGGCACTGATGACATCTCCCCGATCTCTTCCTTGGATGAGGAACACAAACTCTTGCTCAACTTGAAGTGATTGGCGCTTGGAATGCTAAATGGTTTGGAATTGTTCATAGGGAACCTTTCAAGAACTCGTTCAATATACTTCTCCTCAGATAGCCATATCCTCCGGTTCATCCCGTCTCAAACTATTTGCATTCCCAGTATCTGTTGAGTCGGTCCTAAGTCTTTCATGTCAAAAGACCCTTTTTCAGCTGGTTGATTTTCGTTGCATCTTTTCCTACGATCAGAATATCATCTACATATAGTAGAAGTGGAACAAAATCCCCATTCTGCAAATTTCTGAATGTAGACACACTCATCTGCTGCAATTATCGTGTACCCTTGACTCTTCATGCATGAGTCAAATTTCTTGTACCAATATCTTGGTGCCTGCTTCAGACAATACAAGCTTTTCTTTAGCTTGCACACGAGATTATCACCTGAAACCTCAAAACCTTCTGGCTGCTCCATATAGATTTCTTCTTCCAATTCTCCATGAAGAAACGCCGTCTTCACGTCCATCTGTTCAAGCTCCAAGTTCATACTTGCGATTAATCCAAGTATAACTCTGATTGAAGTCATTTTGACTATCGGTGAAAAAATCTCATCAAAGTCGATTCCCTTCTTCTGCTGAAATCCTTTGACTACCAATCGTGCTTTGTATTTCATCACTTTTCCGCTGCCATCTTTCTTGAGCTTGAATACCCATTTATTTTTCAGAGTCTTCTTCCCTTTGGGAAGTTCCGCGATCTCGTAAGTGTGATTTTCCTGCAGAGATTCCATCTCATCATGCATTGCGAGCAACCATTTTTCTTTATTCTTATGAGATAATGCTTCTTGGAAACTCTCTGGTTCTCCATCTTCAGTAAGCAGAAGTTACTCAGATTCTGAATATCTTTTGGATGGAATCTGACCTCGTTCAGATCTACGAACTTCTAGATCACCAATTTGAGGAGATCCACCATCATCTGGGCCTTGTGGTGGTCCTGGAACATCTGGCGGAGCAGTTTGTGGCTCCCCCTGCTCAACACCCTCTTCTTCCTCAGCTTCTGTTTCTGGCATATCTTCTGGCACTATATCATCGTCTCTCATGAACGGGTTTAGTTCTGCATGTGAATTTTGAGCACCAACATTTGAATTCTGATACATTGTGGGCTTTTCAAATTCTTCTATTGTTTGGCTTTCATGGAACACTACGTCTTTACTTCTTATCACCTTCTTCTCCTTTGGATCTCATAATCTGTAACCAAATTATTCATCTCCATAGCCTATGAAAACGCATGGAGTTGTCCTTGCATCGAGCTTCTGTCTGAGCTCCTTGGATACATGTGCGTACGCTAAACACCCTAACACTCTCAAGTGTGAGTATGATGGATCCTTTCCAGACCATAGTTTCTTTGGAACTTCAAAATTTAGTGGTACTGATGGTGATCGGTTGATCAGGTAACAGGCGACTCTGACTGCTTCTCCCCAGAATGGCTTTGGCAGCTTAGCCATACTGATCATGCTCCGAACACGTTCCATAATTTTTCTGTCCATTCTTTCAGCTACACCATTTTGCTGAGGGGTGCATGGGACCATCTTCTCATGTCGAATGCCGTATGTTCTGAATACATATCGAACACCTTGGAAGAGTATTCACCTCCATTATCAGACCGAAGACGCTTCAAATTCTTTCTCGTCTCACGTTCTATCATGACATGAAACAATTTGAAGTACTCGAACACCTGGTCCTTTGTTTTTAGGAAATGCACCCACACTTTTCGAGAAGCATCATCAATGAACGTTAGAAAAAATCTATTTCCACCGAGTGATTCAACTATTGGATCTGTTTTTATATATCGGAATCTAAGTTTTGATTCACACAAAATCTGTTATTATTGTACTAACGCTCTACGTGGAATTCCCAGCTTGCTAAGTCTGGAGTAAACATAAAGATATCCAAACTGGAACAGTGAAGGGACGTCTGAGCTGGACTGGTTGAAGGTATCTACGTTGAAACATTAAGGGGATGCCCAAGCTGTTTCAGCAGTTTACTTCCAGAAGTGCAGGGAACACCAAGCTGGTTCACTAGCTTGAAGCAAGAGCAGCACATGATCAAGCGCAGTGAAGCGAAGAGCAGAACGGTTCAAGCGCAGATCAAGTGCAGTGTTCAAGTGCCGATGAATAGACAAGCGTAGTGGTCAAGTGCAGGTCAGATCACTACGCGCACAATAATCAGTTCATCATAGAAATCGGAACTGATTATTGTATAATCACTGGTGCTGGATTGCAGCTCTATGAGAATAAGGTTTAAAGTATTCTCAAAGAACTGGCTCAATCAACCAGGTGATAAAAATTGTGCTGGCTGATGGTTTGGAGAAGAAGTCTGAATGGAACAAGGACAAGCAAGCAACACAGGGGCTCTTGACGAGAAGAATATAGCCAGGCTGGTTAAGGTCAAACCAGCTCAAACTAAAGCAGACCAGCCAGGAGAAGAGAAAACCAGATTGGAGAGATCTGGTCAAGCTGGATGCTTATGAGAGAGATGATGATGGGAAAGCAGAAGGCTCCTGTAGTGGAAAAATTAACCATCTGGGAAGGAAACCAGCTGGGAAACTATCTCAGAGCCCAGTGTTGTACAAGAGCATATGATAAGTGCAGCTAAGAGAAGAAGCGCAGAATAGCTCAAGAGCATATTAGCGATGAAGAGCAACCATCTTGAAGAAGATACCAGCTGAGGAACCAGATCTGGACAAACCAGCTCAGACAAACAAAATAGTTTAAACATTAACATGCGAACACCGAATTAATTGGTTCAAACTGATTTGTTTTATCTTGTCCACATCAGTACAAGCAAACAGAGCTCGAAGATAGCAAAGGCTGCAGAAGCACCGATGCAAATAGCTCAAGTCAAGTAAAGCCTGCAATGCATTAAAAGCCAAAGGACATAAAGTACAAATCTGTCAGAAGATCTCAGAACGGCTACAACTTTGTGTCCAACAGACAAATCCGAACATGGGGCTTTATATTTTAGGCGCAAAGCACAGAATAAAAAGGTGTGCAAAAACATAGAGAGTATAGATGTGCATATGCCGAACGAAAAATAGAAGTATGCACAAGCCATGGGAAGATAGCAGATAACTAGCTCAAAGAGGAGCACTTCCCAGTATGTGAGATTTTATCTTTGAGAGATTGAGATAAACTGTAAATATCACACACGATTCACTCATATATTTGAGAGTTGAGCGAAACAGAAAAATAAGTTAATCAAAAATAAAAACTCTCCATTGTAGTCTTGGACAGAGATTAAACAAGTCTAGTTTCTTTCGCACTGAGACGTTAAAGAAGTGTATGTAGCCTTTCTCACAAATATCACACACGATTCACTCATATATTTGAGAGTTGAGCGAAACAGAAAAATAAGTTAATCAAAAATAAAAACTCTCCATTGTAGTCTTTGGACAGAGATTAAACAAGTCTAGTTTTCTTTCGCACTGAGACGTTAAAGAAGTGTATGTAGCCTTTCTCATTGAGGCATAAAAGAAGTGAGTTAGACCCACGCAGCTTGTGGGCTGGTGTGCGTAGGTTGCTAGGAGTTCTCGCAGCCTGCTGGGCTGTTGGAATGGATTACAGCGGAGGCCACTGTAATCAAAGTCTTCTAGTGGATCCTTTCCGATTGCGGAAGAATGGGAGACGTAAGAGATTCAGCTCCGAACTTCCATAAACAAATTGTAGCGTATTTTTCTTTACAGTTTACTGTATTTACATTCACACATTGCATATTTGTTTACTGCCTTTAAAACCGTTAAAGAGCTTTCGATTTTCAGAGTTCGGTTTGCGTTATTTCCGCATGATTTTATTTCATTAATCAATCTGTTCTCGGTGCACTAACATTTCAAGAGCACTGAGCTATTGCAGCTCAAGATTTTAAATAACCAGATCGCTTGTGTTCTGGACCAGCTCACAGAGCTTCTGGTAAAGACCATGCGCGATCCGATTCCCCTGTTGTGTGCTGCTTTAGTCAAAACATCTTAAAAAGGCACATAATTGAGAGTATTTGATCCTAACAATTGGTATCAGAGCGTTTTACGATCCGGTAACCTGTATTTTTGGACCTAACATCAACCTCCAGGGGACCGCAAATATCAGAGTGTACCAGACTGAGCAACTCTGATCTTCTCGTTGAAGAGGAACTAAAGGAGACTCTATGCTGCTTACCAAATAGACGTGATTGCAAGGATCCAGCGTAGCATCTTTGTCAACGGTGATAATGTGAGACCTGGAAATCAATAAGGAGATTAATTGTTGGATTAATCGGTGTTTAAAGCAATTCTGGAATTTTGGTATTTTGAGCTTGAGATCTGTTTTGTGAGATCTGGTTTTGTAGTGAAAGCTGGTCGGTAGTGAAATCCAGTCGTAGCGCGTATTTGGTGGCGCAAGAGATCTAAACGTCGTCGTGTAGGTGAAGTCTGGTAGTGTTTTAGAATTTCAGACGTTGCCTTGTTGTGTTTTGCATTGGTTCTAAAAGACAGCGTTTAGTTAAGTTGGTGCGACGCCGTTTTGGGTACCAGCTGTGAGAGATTTGTTCGCGTATGTGTCGACTGGTTGTATCGCTAAGAGCAGGCATCAACGCCAGTCAACTTTCCTGTAGCTTGCGTCTGGTTGTTTTGCGCGAGAGTTAGCGACTGGATGACGTAGGATGTGCGACGTCGTTTTGGTTAACGCTAAGAAATCCAGACGTTGGGGTTATGCGACGTCGTTTGATTTAATTGGAACGCGACGTCTGGTACCAGCTTTTGGTTTGTAAGGAATCCAGCCGTTGGGCTATACGACGCCGTCTAAATTAGTTGGAACGCAGCGTTTTGATTATGGCGTCTGGTATATTTGTATCAGCCGTTGGTTTGTTATGTGACTGCTGGTTGGGATCTTAGTAGTGCATCGTCTGGTTTTGTCGGTGGATGTTTTTAACCAGATTTTAGCAGTTGCGAGATGTATTTAAGGAAGAATTGGTCTTCGATTTTGAGTACCAGATCCCATACTTAGTGAAACATTCTTCCGATTGTTGTTCTTCGCTTTGAACCCTAGATTACTGTTCACCGTGAGTTTCTCTGGAAAATTCCCGTCGTTTCCGTCCGCCGTTTTGGACTTTTGAGGTAGCGCTGGACTCCTCTCGAGAAGCTCTTTCCTCCTATACCTATTTTGGGAGCTGTAGTTGGCTAGTTGTGGAACGCGAAGTTGCTGACGTTCGTGCGTTGTGTAGTTCAGGTAGAACTTCGTTCCTTTTTGTGATGAGGTCTTGTTCCTAGCCTTGAATTAAGCTTCCTGCTAAGTTGTATGGTTGAGATTAGTTGCTGGTTGAAGTGCGTAACTCCCAATAGTGCCTTCTGTGTATTAGTGTCCCTGTGATTTATGCCCTGTGTGCTTCGACAGGTTGAAATCCAGATTTCTCGGGACCTTTGTTTGCGGTAATTATTGCACAGAAGTATAAGGTACGGATTTGGATCTTGTATTGCAGCGAGGTTATGGCTTGAATAAATTGTGAGATGGCTATTGGTGGAACTGCTATGTGCCTTGTTGATGCATTGTATAATTTCGTGTATGATTGTTGTGCATATGTTATATGCTTGCTGTTAGTTGTTCATACACGCATTGGCATATTGTTCCATCAGCTGTTGCAGCCTTTGCTTCGTTGTTGTTGCTCTGTTTTCTTACCAGGATGCGAGGGCGAGCGGTGATTCCGCACTCTCATCTCCCTGCTGGGATTTGTTAGCCCCTATGCGCCATGTGGTTAACTACCACGGCACGTTGAGCTATTAATGCACCTGGTATTGGTGGGCGAGTAGGGGTGAATGGGTAGCTCCCACATGTCCTACACTCACCGTGGCCACATATTCTGATTCAGATTCCGTTGAGCTATGCCTTGAGTTTCTTTGGCTCCCTTCCCTGGGTCGTAGCCTTTGGTTGTTGCCCTGGTCACATGCATAGCATCTGCATTTTATTCTTGCTGTTTACTGTTGTTTTATAGTTGCTCTCCGTACTGGGGTTTGACCCCATGTCCCTCTGGGGCTTGGTTTTTTTTCCTTGTTGTGTTGTTTTCAGGGAACCCAGGTTTCACAGCTGGTCGTGGGTTTAACCCAGCTGGAGATGTCCCAGGAGGTGGTTAGAGTGTCCCAGTTATGTATAATAATTATATGCACTGGTATCACCGTGGGTGGGATGTCCCGGGTGATGCTTAGTATTATTATAGCTGGCTGGTAGCCAGGGGATACCATTTTCTATGCTGTATGATGTGGTCTTGTAATCTCTGTTGGCTTTGAGTAACTGAGAACGTATTTTGACTATCGTTGTATTTTAAATTATATTGTTTTAAACCGTCAGACCAAAATCGAAAATTTTACCCGCTTTTCAGTAGCTTCCGCTTGTGTTTGTGTGTTTTAACTCTGTTGTGAGCACGAGGCCTGACAGATAAGCTCCTTCTTTATTAGTGTAGATAACCTTTTATCACTCATGTGGCCGAGTCTCTGGTGCCACATAGTTTGAGAATCCTCCTTCTCAGCTACGCTGAGGGTGTCTGTACATATCTTTACATGAGTCTTGTACAGCGTGCCACAAATATGTCCTTGAGCGACTATCATAGCAACTTCCACGTGCCTTTGCTAAAATGACTAACATAGCCTTGTTTGTCAAGGGCTATTCCTGAAAGTAGATTCAGCCAAAGATCTGGCACATGGCGGACATCGTTCAAAGTAATTGTACTTCCGGAACTTTTCTTTATCTGAATGTCACCAATTCCTACAATCCCAGAGGAACTGGAATTTCCCATCATCACAGCTCAAAAGTCTCCGACTTTGTATGTTGTGAAATACTCTTTGTGTGGAGTCACGTGGTAGGACGCTGCAGTATCTACCACCCATTTCGTGTCTTCTCTTGAGACGTGAAGGCATGTCTCATCATGGGTTGAACAGAAAGCTACATTTCCAGAAATAGTAACTAGCATTCTCCACCCTTTTTCTTCGACTGTGAACTGCTCTAGCCTTTTTCTCTCCGCCAATTATATCAATTTTTCTTCATATGACCCTCTATTCCACAATGATGGCACTTATATATGTTGGTCTTCTGACATCCGTGGATTTGCCCCTGATCTTGCTCCTGCCACTCCCTTTCCCTCTACTGCTCCTTTGAGGTCTCCCTTGTTGCTTTCCTTGGTTCTCTGTGATAAGGGCATGGGTATGATCGGTGCCCATGTCCTTCCTCCTGGTCTCTTCATTGAATGAAGCATCCTGAACCATAGACGTGGTAAGTTTGCCGTCTGGGGCTGAGTTTCTGAGTGATACCACCAGTGTTTCCCAACTGTCGGGAAGAGAACTGAGAAGTAGAAGCGCTTTTACTTCATCAAAAAGCGGCAACTCTACAGACGACAACTGGTTGACCAAGCTCTGGAACTCACTGGTATGCTTGGCAACGGAAGTTCCACTTTTCAGGTTCATGTTGACTAAGCGCCTCATCAACAAGGTCTTATTCCGAGCGGTCTTGGCCTAATACATGTCCTCCAACTTCTTCCAGAGGGCATATGCGTCTGTCTCCTGTGCAACATGATGGAAGACACTATGGTCAATCCATTTTTGGATCTGACCAATATTTTTCTGGTTTGATTTCCTCCACTCTAACCCCTTGGTGGGATCGGGATTTTTACCCTTTGCTTCTATGGGATCGAAAAAATCTCTAACCCCTTGGCGGGATCGGGATTTTTACCCTTTGCTTCTATGGGATCGAAAAAATCTTTACAACTAAGGAGTCTTCCATCCAAGGTCTCCACAGTGTGTAGTTGGTGGCAATTGAGCATGATCATGGCTCCGGAAGATGATGTTGACTCTTCTGTGGACATTATCACCTTGCAAGAATTGATTCACCAAAATCGGGATTGTATCTTGAAAAATGGAGCACACCGTTACGTCCGGAATGGCTGAAAAAGGTCGAATTGCTTTGTTAGGATGGAAATTCCACTACTGGGGCAAAACTGTAATCTTTCGGAATTTTTAGGGACCAACCTGCAATTTCAGAAAGTTGAGGCACCAATCTGCAGTTTATGAAAAATGTAAGGACCAAATTGTAATTTTAAAAAAATTGAGGGACTAATATGAAAAATAAAACGGTCGCCGATGAAAAGTGTCTCCAGTGAACAGTGTCGTCTTATCCTGTGAACAGTGCCGTCTTCTCCGATGGTGAATAGTAACTCCGGCGAAAGTTGACCAAATTTTGATTGCAGTTTATAGGCTAGTTTTATGTCAAAATAATACGTCGTTTATTGCGTTGGACTCCGTTCGATGATACAAATCCAACCGTATGCTCAGAAATTAATTTCGAGCATGTCGCAAAAAACAGAAAGTTTCGAACGTCTACTGCAACTTCGACTAGCACTTCTAACAAGGCTCTGATACCACTTGTTGTAATTCAATGGATCATTTGGTGTTGTGAAGGTAAATTTGAGAGAAAAACAAACTTCATTACTCACAAGAATAGATTACACGTGATTTCCAAACTCCAAAAAAAACTCAAAAAACAGAAAACTCTCACTACTCTCACTACTCTCAAGTGGAGGATGTTTCACTCACAAAGGATGATCTACAACTGAAATTAAAACATCTATTTATAGAAAGTTGGAGAAGTGTGAGCGGCCGGAAATTGAATAGTGCATGGCCATCATTTTTGACAAATTTGAGGCTTGAAATTCAAAGATTGTGGCTTCTGGATCATGGTTGAAAATTTTGAATTGTATTCTTAAAAAAATACAACAGAGCTTTGAGGTGAAGATAAGAATTTCAAGATAAGTTCGGTCCTATTTCTTTGTCATAAACTGATGACAGTAATGAATAGTTGTTGGGCAAGTTGGATGACAAGGATAATGTTGAAGATAATTTAGTCTTTGAACATGAATATTTGCGTTGGAATGATGTAGAAGAAGCGACTGGTTTTGGTGAAAGTGCATATGACTTTTGTTCGAGATATTCATCTACTTCAAAGGGAGCATCGTCATCCACCGTAGCAAAAAAAAAAAGCAAATTTCAGCCGATCTATTGTTGCGGATGAAGAAGAGATAAACCTTGATGATGAACTAAAGGAGAAAATACCGATGGTAAAAATCAAGTGATGAAGATAACGTAGATTTGGAAAATGAAGAAGAAGATGATGATGATGATGATTTTTTTTAAGATTTGATATTCCATCTATGATATTTTCACACTTTTGAATCTATTTTTATTTTTTCAAAAATATTTTATTTATTGCTTTTTTCGTCCTTGAAGCGTGCGCTTCACTTTGTGCTTTAAGCCCAAGAGCCTCGAGTGCGCCTCACACTTTATTGTGCCTCGTGCCTTTGACATCTATGGTAAGACTACTCTTAGGGAATTGAGATAGTACCACTAATTAGACACGCATCTCCCCGAACACATGGGTCTAACATATCGACCCAAACACACATGCACTTTGCGCTGCCACATGTATAAGGAAATAAAGTTGCACCTAACATGTCGACCCTAACACACATTTTATCATCTCTTGATCAGATGAAGTCGATATATCTGAGTAGTTGAACAACATATTGGTTCTCAATAACAAGTGCTCGATCACTTACATGAAATATACGGTAAGCTTGCTTATTATTTTGATCAAAGTTTGTTCATTTCTTTTCTTAAAGCTTTAATTTTATAGTAGCAATCCAAAGTTTGTGTGTTCTTTATCCTCAAAGGTTCAAACAACGTTACTCCTCAAAGCTGTCTTCCGGTACTTCAATATTTATTTGGTGTAAGCTTTCTTCTGGTTTTGTTGTTATTTAGCAAATTGCTAGGCATGCCAGGTGCTCAAGCACCAAGTTGTATGAAAAATGTAAATATCTAACTCCTAATAAATCAAAAGACAATGAGAACTAAATTCGATTGTTAGTTCTAATCTCCTAAACTAATATGACACCAAAATAGAAAGAAACAGACTGAAATTTATAAGAACAAATCCCTGACATAATTTGTATTTTCAACAAAGATGTAGAAGATTTACAATTTACCAGAAATAATAAAAATAAAGTTTGAACATTGAACGTAGAAAATTCTAATAGAAACTAGGAAATTTGAATGACACCCTTTGCAGAAGTTTGTGCAGAGTTTTTTGCTGAATTGTGATGATGAATGTTGGATCCTGTTCTCTGTTGATCGTCCTCTCTTTATGTTGCAGGGGAGTTTGCCCACTCCTTTGGCCATCACCTCCCAATATCCTCCATATTTCATGTTACTGTAACCGGTTTGGCACTTCTTTTTCATTCAATTTGGTCCGGGTTTATTTGGCTATAGGTTTTGGCTCTCTCTGGGCTTTTTTACATTTTGGTGCAAACAAATGTCCCCCGCAAGCATTGGCCCAATAGGCCAATTGCTTGTATTTGAGTCATTTTATGTCCAGCACAAGAATGATACTCGAAGTAGCAAACTGGACCATGCCTTCTGGGAGTAGGAAAGAAACAAACCTAAGGACGCTCTTCTTCAACAAAATCCCTAAACCCCTTTACCAAAATCCCCTACTCATTTCCCGTTGAATCGCCCGCCAATCACTTCATCGTCTCCATAGTTTCTAGCCTTCGTTTAGTTCATGATAATCGGGAAACTGAATATTGTGCAACTTTGAATCGTCTCCTTGTTCATACTCAGCAGAATCACAAATTGCTCTCTGTGCTTCGATTCTGGCTAAAAGAGCACTGCTTGCTGCTAGATTTAACCTCAATTGTTCTTTGTAAACGACACTCTGGTGCATGACATCTCGAATCATCTTCTCCAACATCACCCTGTAAGAAGATTATGCCTCGGCCACACGTCTGCATTTCTCAGTCCTCCTTTTCCTCTTCATCAGGTCTTGTATTGAAGTCTTCTCTTCTCCGGTCTTCCGCTGAAGTTTCATTTACTTCATCATCTAACTTCTGTATTGTTGCTTGCATTTTTGCAGTTGCTTCTCTCCTTTTCAAAGAACCTCTAGCTGTCACAATGGCTTGTAATGGGTTGCTCACCATTAACGGATCTTCATTTTCTTTTCAGGTGAAGGGTTTTACTTTCTTCATAGCTATTATGGGACTACTTGATCTTGGCCTCCTGTTGGCATATAGAGATTTTAATGTATTGTCAAATTATTCTGTTTGGGATAGCACGACTACTGCTAGAGCCAGGCCAAGTTTCCCTTTCGTCTCAGCAAAATATTGAGGGAAAATGTGAGATTCAACAGTCTAAGTGGCATTTATGTTGGTCCCTAAAACAGGGGTTGTTCGTGAGCTCTTCCACAACTCACGTAGGCTCTTACATAGTCCAAGTACTCTTCAGTTATGTGAATTTTAAAAATTTTAACTATTCGAAAACCAGCACATAACAGGGAACCGGATCGCATACATGTGGAACCAGTTTAGCGCTAAACCAGCGCAGTGCATGAGACTGGTTTTAACTGGTAGTTCTAAATCGGGAAGGATTCCACTAGAAGGCTTTGATTGCAGCGACCTACGCTACAACCCACTCCTATGAACCACAGCCACAAGAACTCCTAGTAACACCAATGCACACTAAGCCCGCAAGCTGTGTGTCTAACAACACTTATTTAACGCCTCAGTGAGAAAGGCTACACACACTTCTTTAACGTCTCAGTGCGAAAGACAACGAGACTTGTTTAACGTCTCTGTCCAAAGACTACAATGAAGAGTTTCAAATTGATTCACTCATTTTTTGTCTCTCTCAGCTCTCGAATATATGAGTGAATCGTGTGTGAGATTACAATGTATACCTAATCTCTCAAAGATAAAATCTCACACACTGGGAAGTGCTCCTATCTGAGCTGATTGTACCAATGTCTTCCCAGAGCTTGTGTTGTGCATTCTTCTGTGTTTATAATTTTGTTTGCACAACACTTCGCTCTTATTGAGCTCTTCTTTTCTTTTTGTGCGCCCTTACTCTCTCCTTGTCTTCTTCTTTAGCTTGTGCTCTGCTCTTGATATTTATAGTCTGTCATGGATATTAATCCGTTGGAAACAAATATGTTGACGTTGAAAGTATTCTGACACTGTTTTACTTTGCGACCTTTATCCATAAATGCGTTGTAGGCTTTTCTTTACTTTAGGCATGTGAGCACTGTGTTGGGTAGCCGCGGCGGATCCGGATCACGCCTCCCGGCGAGGCAGCGGAAGAACAAAAATGCCGGGAGATGATCAATACAATTAGATACAAACATCAGACTATGACATTCATAGGGCGTTTAGATTGCTACATTGCTGGCAACTCGTGCCTGGCTCCGACCAGTTTCTTGAGGAAACCGGCACTTCACGGTAGATTGCGGTAGACTACGTCAATCAGGTCCACGACCGGATACGAGAATCCTTCGTCAGCCTGCACTAGAAGGCCTGACGAGATAGGCGCGGACGGATTCTACTCGTCAAGTTGGCCGGAACAAATTCCGGCGACTCTAAGCGGCGGCGGCGGCGGCGGCTTGTTTAGAGAGGAGGGGGGCGGCGGCTTTAGCTCTAGGTTTAGGGTTTGATTTGCATCAAGTAGTAGTGTATTGAGTTAATTAGTCTAAGTCTATATTAAATAGACTTGGTGATGGATTTGGATCCGGCCCAACGGGCCCGGGTCCAACGGATGAACATTCGGTTCATCTCCATCACCGAGACTTCATCGTAACTCCGATCACCGATCAGATCGGACGGATCGACTCAGTTTCCAAAACTGAATACTATGATCTGAAAAACCATTTTTCAGAACCCCAGTGCAAAATGACCGTTTTTCCCTTCAAC
>KQ986815.1:57139-72806 GCA_001598015.1 Dorcoceras hygrometricum
GTGCAAACGACAGCGTTTTATTTAGTTAAAGCGACACCGTTTTGCAACCAGACTCAAGCTACAGTGGAGCTATATTCAGACGAGAGTTACAAGGTTTTATTCAACCAGTCGTTGGATCTTATGAATAACCAGGCGCTGGAAAATCACACGTGGAAACCAGTCGACGCTTTCAAGTATTTTCCAATCGCACCACGATGAAGGATATTGGATCTGGTTGTCAAAGTAATTTCAGTCGCAAGCTAAAATTGATTCAAATACGATCGTTTACTCAATTGGAAAAGTTTCGTAGAATCGTACAATTTGCCTGGAATTAAGGGGACAAGATTAGTGCTATTTTTGGATGAATAGTACACATTGGCAGAGGTCGTTACAACGGGATTGCTCATCTATGGAAATAATTCGTATCCCTGACTTAACGCAATTTACCTCGTAGTGGAGCAGAATTGACGGCGTACTACTGTCAGAAATTCAAAAAGGATTTGTTGCCTTATTTGGATTCATCGACCGTTTGATGAAGGATATAAATAGCGGACGCTTTGAATTGAAGAAGACATCTCTTGCTATTGCTATTACTGAATTGCTGCCAAATTCAATCTTGAGCTACACTCTGTTGAAATCTCTAAAAAGCTCAAAGACTCGAAGAACTCATCTTTTGATCTTCATTGAAATACCTTCGAGTCAATCTTCTGGTCATTCATTGTTGAAACCAGAAGATATTTACAGTCTCTAGATACGCGTTTTCATTGTTATATTCCATAGAGTCTGTAACGAACTGTCTTGGTTAAGAAGTTCGTAAAACGTTCAAAGTCTTGTAAACCAGCAGCGAGGTCTGCGTGAAGTGTTGTAAAGCGCTAGGAGTTCTCGTAGCTGCGGGTTACGGGATCGGGTGATTGTAGAAAGGCTACTCTCATCAAAGTCTTTTAGTGCTACCTTCCGAGGAGGAAGAAGGGGAGACGTAGGATATTGATATCCGAACTTCCAGAAACAAACTCTTGACTCTATCTTTTACTTACGCATTTATTTACTGTTGCGCATTGTTCATTGTTCACAAACCAATCAGCCTATTTCCGCACATATATTGTTGGCTGGGAAGTTTGCATATAACTGAGATCCAAACATTTTAAAAAGAGTTTTGAAATAGAAAAATCGAAGGAGTTCATTCAACCCCCCCCCCCTTCTGAACTCCTATTTGCTTAGTGATCCTATTTCCGGGACCATCAAACACACCTGCACAGTTCAGAGTGCAAATGGTCTGACTGTATTGGTAGGTAAACGTTTGGGGAATACCTACATTATCGATTGGTCAGAGCAGTTGAAATCTGAACAGTTGTGCCTTGCAGCTGACTCTTCCAAGAGTTGGCTGTGGTATCAAAGAATGAATCATCTAAACTTCAAAACACTTGCCAACTTGAGTCAATGATATGGTTTCTGGTATGCCAAAAATCAATTTCTCTAAGGACAAGGTTTGCGCCGCTTGTCAGCTGGGAAAATAAATTAAATCAACTTTCAAAAAGAAAGGCGGTAAACGTTCTTCCCGTAGCTTAGAGCTTTTACATATGGATCTTTTTGGTCCTATACCCGTAACTAGATTAGGAGGAATGAATTACACCCTAGTTGTTATTGATGATTTTATAAAATTTACTTGGGTGTTGTTTTCGGTAAACGTTCTTCCCGTAGCTTAGAGCTTTTACATATGGATCTTTTTGGTCCTATACCCGTAACTAGATTAGGAGGAATGAATTACACCCTAGTTGTTATTGATGATTTTATAAAATTTACTTGGGTGTTGTTTTTAAAAGCAAAATCTGAAACCGCCGACCAGATGATACGCCTTTTAAAACGTTTGCAAAATGACAAATCTTGTTCAGTCAACCAAATAATAAGTGATCGTGGTACTGAGTTTTTAAATCTTAAATTGACTTCTTATTTGGAAGACTTAGGGATAAAGCATGAGCTTTCAGCAGCTAGAACTCCTCAGAAAAACGGGTTAGCTGAGAGAAGAAATCGTACTTTAAAAGAAGCTGCTAGGTCTATGATTGCTTATTCCGATGTCTCACAAAAATTGGGCAGAAGCAGTTAACACAGCGTGTTATACTCAAAACAGATCTATGATTAATAGGATGCATGATAAAACCCCATATGAGATCTGGAATGGCAAGAAACCTGATATATCTTATTTCAGGGTGTTTGGGTGCAGATGTTTTATTCATAATAATGGCAACAAGCACCTAACAGCCTTTGAACCAAAATCTGATGCAGGTATATTCTTAGGTTATTCAGTTGTTAGCAAAGCATATTACATATTCAACAACAGAATG
This sequence comes from Dorcoceras hygrometricum, assembly GCA_001598015.1. NCBI lineage: Eukaryota > Viridiplantae > Streptophyta > Magnoliopsida > Lamiales > Gesneriaceae > Dorcoceras > Dorcoceras hygrometricum. The sequence continues at coordinate 59,458 of KQ986815.1, forward strand.
CACACGTGGTGTTCGATGAGACAAGTTTTAGATCCAATTCAGCTGCAAGCCTACATGATTTGTGCTCACGTCTGGAATCAACAAGCCTTGATGAGTCAGATGATGACGTGTTGCCACAAATACAATCAGCTGAAGAACAACCAGCAGTGGACACGACGCAAAACATTGCTCAAAAGGATCTTACAGGTAATCCAGTAGTTATTGATTTAACTAACGTTGATCAGCAGCAGGATCACAGTCATCTAGGTGTATCAGCTGCTGAAGGAGAAGCAATCAACGCTCAATCAGAAGGTGTGCAACTGGAGTCTTCTATTCATAGATCACCAGCTGAAGCATCAGCCGTAAGCACCTATCATTTGGTATCTAAACCAACAACTGATGCTCAAGAAGAAAGCGCACATCAGTTGGTATCAAGACCACCAGCTGATGCACCAGTCGCAAGTGATCATCAATTGGAATCCAGACCTACAACTGATACAAGAGCTGATCCATGCTCACATCTTGAACAATCACCTCAATAGTTGGAATCCGACGCACAACCTAACAATGACAATCATCAATTGGCTTCAGCTGATCCAGTTGTTATCCAGCTAGCGACACAGGGGGAACAAGGAGCAAATCCCATTGGATCTGATCTTCAGTGGAATAAAAATCATCCACCTGAGTAGGTCATAGGTAACATTTATTCTCCTGTTCGCACACGAGGCCAGCTATCACATGATCATTTTGATTCTGCATTCATTTCGCATATAGAACCTAAGATGATAGATGAAGCCTTAGATGACCCCAGCTGGATAGATGCAATTCAGGAAGAACATAATCAATTTAAGCGTAATAATGTATGGAAACTTGTACCTAGACCTTCTAATCATTCAGTTATAGGAACTCGATGGGTCTTTAGGAATAAACTGAATGAAGATGGCATAGTTACTAGTAACAAAGCTAGGCTGGTAGCACAAGGATTTAGACAAATGGAAGGTATAGATTTTGATGAGACCTTTGCACCAGTAGCTAGATTAGAACCCATTCGCATGTTTTTAGCTTATGCTTCATACAAAGATTTTAAAGTATTTCAGATGGATGTTAAGAGTGCATTTCTCAATGGCATCTTAACAGAGGAAGTGTATGTTGCACATCCTCCTGGCTTTGTAAATCATACACATCCAGATTTTGTTTACAAATTGGATAAAGCTCTTTATGGATTGAAGCAAGCACCCAGAGCTTGGTATGATACACTATCAAAATTTCTTATTGAGCATGATTTCACTATAGGCACAGTGGATAAGACATTATTTAAATTTGTAAATGCTGATCATGCCTTACTGGTACAAATATATGTTGATGATATTATTTTTGGGTCAACTAACCCCAAATTGTGCCAGAAGTTTTCTAAGCTTATGCAGGATAAATTTGAGATGAGCATGATGGGTGAGCTAACATTCTTTCTGGGCTTACAAGTTCGACAGCTGGACAATGGAATTTTCATCAATCAAGCTAAATATACGAAAGAATTGCTGAAGAAATTTGGCATGGACAACTGTTCAGCGGCTGCAACCCCAATGAGTTCATCAATTAAACTGGAAAAAGATGAAGCTGGAACTGCCATAGAGGTATCAATGTATCGCGGTATTATAGGCTCTTTGCTTTACTTAACTGCTAGCAGACCAGACATCATGTTTGCTGTCTGTATGTGTGCTATATCAAGCAGAGCCAAAGCAATCACATTACATAGCTGTTAAGCGAATATTGAAATATTTAAAGGGTACTTCCAACGTGGGTCTTTGGTATCCCAAAGACTCAGGCTTTCAACTAATCGGTTACAGTGATGCAGACTACGCAGGATGCAGGATTGATCGCAGGAGCACCAGTGGAACTTGTCAATTCTTAGGAGATCGTTTGATTTCCTGGTTTAGTAAGAAGCAGACGTCTATTACAACATCAACAGCTGAAGCAGAGTACCTTGCAGCTGGCAGCTGCTGTGCTCAAATTCTTTGGATACAACATCAGTTGAAGGACTATGGCATCTATGCTTCTGAAGCGCCTATTCTCTGCGACAACACTAGTGCGATTGCGATCACCCAGAATCCAGTACTGCATCCGAGGACAAAGCACATCGACATAAGGCATCATTTTATCAGGGACCACGTGATGAAGAAGGACGTCCGGTTGGAGTACGTGTTGACTGAGCAGCAAGTTGCTGACATCTTCACCAAACCTCTACCAGACGCTAAGTTTTCTTATTTTAGAAACATATTAGGTCTTCTTGAGTTGCCTTAATTGTCTGTGAGCTAATGTATCTTTGTAGGTTGTCGGCCGTTGCTTAAATTAGCTGTAAGTCTGTTGTTCAGGGGGGAACGCTTAGACTCTCAGCTGATGCAAGCACATTGCGTTGGAAGATATCAGTCGTAGGGGGAACTAGGAGCTGAATTGTTAAGCGCGACGTCAGCTGAATATGTTACGACTGGACACACTCAGTTGTTACTTATACACAGCTGATGCTTATTTATAATCAGCTCCTGCCACCTCTCAACGATACATTAAAATCAGCAGTGATGTTATTACAATCGTTGTACCAGCTGTGGCGATATCAAAATTGGCGCGCATTTTTTTTATTTTAAAGCCCTAGAGACATCTGGCCTATAGGGATTTTTGGGTTGTCCTGCCGTAATTTATGAAGCTGCATTGATCGACTTCTTTGAGAATGCTTTAGTCCGGGATGGTGTGGTTATCAGTACAGTTTCTGGGAAACTGGTAGAAATTTCTGAAGAATTGTTTGCAGAGACATTACCAGTGGAAGGTTTGACTGATCTATCGGAGATTCCTAAGGATCTCGTATTTGATGTGAAGAGCATCGTTTCTCTGATTGGTGAGCCAGTGAGTACCTCGGGGAAGAAGCGCGAGATGACGATTGAGTTCCGACTTCTGTGTGATATTTTGGCAAAGACCATATCGATAAAGGCCGGGTCTTTTGATGCACTCACCCAAGAAAAATTTCTGATGATGGCTGCAATCATCTGTGGAGTGAGGATTAATTGGAGCAGGATATGTTTCAAAATTCTGAAGGATATGATAACTTCGGGAACGAGGCAAGCCAAAGGCTATGCCATTCAAATTAGTCTTCTGCTGGAGAATATTCCGAACTTGGAACTGGAATCCACAGAGTTTCCCTCTTCAAAAAGATTCTTACCGAGAAGACTGTGCATCGCTATATCATTCTGAATGAGAAAATTTGTGGTGAGGACGTGACGGATGCTCAAAGAGTGAAGAGAACCCCTGGGAAAAAGGCTGTGTCTAAGAAAAGACCAGCTGTGACTGCTGTGGAGGCCGAACCAATCGTGAAGAAGAAGAGGACCACACAAAGAAAGCCAGTGTCCTCAAAAGACACTTTGGTTACTCTGCATGTTGAAGCAGTGCCTCTTCAAATGATTGCGCCAACTACTGCTGCACCAACAAAGCAACTCCCAGTTCCAAAACGACCAACCCAAAAGAGAAAGAGGAGGTTGATACTCGGCTCTGATGGTGAAATTGCTGATAGTGAGCTAGTTGTTGCGGGTGTTGAAGGCAAACAGGCAGAGACAGCAGCTGACAGTGTTACTGTTGAAATAGTTGTTGAAAGTGTTGCTGAACCAGTTTCTTCGCCAGCAGTGGCTGAAGTTGTCAATGAAGGACCTTACACTACTGATGATGTGTACGATATTAGGTTTTGACAGAGACTGCTCAAATTGGAGCGGAAAAGGAAGAAATTGATGGTGGTGGTGAGACTGTCAGTGGCTCAGCTGTTGGGAGTCAGGCAGTGGACAAAGTTGATGAGTTTGAACAATGGTTAAATTTGTCTTATGAGGAATTTCAGCTAGACAGGCAGATAGACCAGTTGAGACAGCAAGCGATACAGAGGATGAAATGGACTCAGATATGGGAAATCAGGTGTTGCCAGTTTTTGGGGGAACAGATGTTGTTCTTGGAACAAATGTTGGTGTGCAGACAGAGGCTAGTCCTGATGAGCATCTTGTGAAGGAACTGATGGAAGCAATTGAGGAGAAGCTGATATATACAGATGAGGCGATGTCGCTAGAAGAAATTTTGATGTCAATTCTAGTAGATGTTCCATTGCCCTCTGCTAGTGTGGAAGTTACGAAGATTTATTTGGGAAAAAGTATCAAAATCCCTGGAGTCGATGAAAGGACCTGGTACATGGCCAGTCTTCCACAAATTCCGGTGGATGATAAGGGGAAGAAGCCTCTTCTGGAGAAAGACCCAGTTAAGGGTAATCCGGTGAAGGAACAATTTTTGCTGATGGTCGCAGATATTGATCTGCTCGTACAGTTACGAGAGCAGATTATAGATGAGGTGGCTAAATTCTTTTATTCTTTCAGTCTTAAGAGGTTAATAAATCTAAAAATAGATTATTCTTATTTTGCTAAAGAGGAACTAGTGTTGTCGTGGGCTGAAGCAGAGTCGACGGGAGTAGCCCTTCAACGGAGAATGTATATACTGCTGAAATACAGAGAACTATTGATAAGGAAATTTTTGGAGGCTAGAAAGATAAATTTTGCCCCCGGTGATGGGTCCTCTGCAACCGACCTCAAAATTCTGGATTGGTTATCAGACTTACATTTGTCTGTTTTGGAAGAATTGAAGGAACAGTCGCTAGTACACGGTCTTCGTTGGGACAAGACGTGTTGTTCCAAAATTTTTGAAGGAAGAAATCGTGATCGTGGCGCAGTCATTGCCCGATCAAACATCAACACAAAATCTTCCTGCTGGATAAGAACAATGTTGCGGGTTGATGGAACTTGCATTATTGAACCCTGCGCTGACTACTAGAAACCAATACCAAGAGAAGTTACATCCGGTATGGTTGTTAATCCCCTCCAGACTTTCATATGTCGACACTCTCCCTCCCATGAGCAAATTCTTCAAGCTACTGAAAAAGAGGTGGGGAGATGTATGCATCGAAGTTGCCAAATTCTTTGCCTCTGTAAAATTGCTACCAGTGGGTTCATTTAATTTTTGCCGTTCTCTTGCGATTGTTGAGCCAGTTTCCATTTTTGTCTCTCGCCAGCCGACAGTATTTTCTTTGCGGTTATCTCAGTTCTGTACAGTTTATGTTCAGTACAGTTTATTCAGTGGGTTGAGTACAGTTGATATTAGCAGTTTTGTGTCGACTATTGCGATGGACAGAACAGTTTTGAGGGATGTACAGATACTTCAGAATTCAGTTCCAGTAGCTCCCAGTGTACAGATGGTGTTAGATCAGTGTCCCTTTTCATCCTCTACTTCAGGTACCTCTGCTATGCATTTTCATGAGACCGATACAGTCGTTACCTCGCCTTTTCAACCAGCTGTTACTACCGAGCTCTCTGCCTCTCTTGATGATCTCAGGACCTTTCTATCAGAGCGTCTTGACACTCAGACACAGGATATTCGGCAGATTGATGATTCTCAAAATATGTATTACCCAAGCTCCACACACTTGAACAGGGCCTTCGTGACACTCTGCGGCAACTAGAAGAAGCCCTCCGAAATTTGATTAACAGTGCTCGACAAGATGGCAGAACTCTAAGTGATGTCCAGACACTTCGCTTGAATGAATTTCGGAAAGGTGTTCTGGCTCACGGTGCTTCTGTTACTGCTGATTTGATGGATGTTCGCAAGGAAGTGCAAAATCTCAATGCTAAAGTGGATATTGTGGCCAAAGGCCTGGACGACGTTCGAAAGGATGTTGAGGCTACCAAGGAGGCTATTTCCCACCAAATTCTGGATTTTCGTGCGCAAACACAAGAGAATCACAATATTCTTACCGACCAATTGGGCCAACTTGTGGATTATATTAATCACGGCGGTAATGACAAAAAGGGGGAAGATAGCAGCCGAGGTCCTCAGCCGCCTCCGGATGATCAAGATAGACCTGGTGGAAGCAATGGTAACAGAGGCAGTGGTGGATCTAGTGGTAGTCAGAGAAGAGGTCAAGGCAGTGGTCAATCAAATAGGAGGAGATCTGGTGGTGAGTCGCATCTACGTAACGTAAGATATGGTCCATATCCACCTACTGGCGTACCCAAAAGGAGTGCTAAACATAATTACTGGAGAGAAGGACTTTTAGTATTCCGTTATCTTGTACAAATCTTATGTACAATTTTTCAGTTTAATGAAAGCAGCGGACTTTGCGTTTCTTTATCTTTTGATCAGCTATATAAGACGATAGGCTGCTAAGTTTTGTCATCACCAAAAAGGGAGAAATTGTTAAGATAAATTTTATTAGTTTTGGTGATAACAAAATAATACAAGTTACTACTGGACAATCAGCCGTTGCAATTAACAGCAAAGTATATTCAGACGACAGGTTATCTCAGACTAGGGCATTCGATATTAGTTCAGACGTTGAGATTTTGAAGATATACAGTTTCTGGTATCGGGTTCTTATTTCAGTCGTGAGGAACAATTCAGTTGTTTATATAGGGTTACACAATCAGACTTTAGTATTCAATCAGTCGTTGGGTTCTTATGTCAGAAGTATATTGATTCAGCAGTTGGATTTTCACTTCAGTAGTCAACATATTTCAGCAGTTGGATATATAATTCAGTAGTAAGTATCTTCGGTAGTTGGCTACAGTGTCTTTGATTCAGTCGTAGAATATTCAGTCGTTGCAACCAGTTATTATTTCTCAATTTGCAAAGAGAAGAGTATTTCAGACGTTGGGAGATATAATCAGCCGTTGAGATATATCAGCCGATGGTATAATCAGTCGATGATGAGTATTCAGCAGTTGCGTGATTATTTCAGAAGGAAGTATACTCAGTCGTTGGTGAAGATTATCACATGGTGTTATCAGCCGTAACCATTGTGTTGATAGCTAAACTACGTCGTTTTGGATAAGTTGAAACGACAACGTTTGGTATATACGCTCATTCAGTCGTTGGTTAGCTTTCAGCAGCTGATCTTATTCAAGTGTTTAAAGCACCCAGTCGTTGCAAATACTTTCAAGAATATTTTAGCTACAACTTCCTTAACAACGATGAGAGAAATCAATGGAGTACATTCAGGCGCAAACGCGAATCGATTCAAACGTAATCACAGTTGAATTGGAGCAAATCAATGGTGAAGATTGAATCGTACATATGCCTGGAATTAAGGAGACAACGTTGGTACTATTTTGGGTAAATAGTACACATTTACAGAGGACGTTATACGGTGTTTGCACAGAAATGGAAACACGACAATTTGGCTCTGAAGATGTGCAAGTTACCATGTAGTGGAGCAGTACACACCGTAATCGTGATTTGTTGAAGATTTACAGAGAAAATAGCTTTTATGACCGTTGAGAGCAAAGGGTATAAATAGCAGAAGTTTGAATTGAAGAAAAATTCTTCGTTCTCGACCACTTGCCGTTACTCTGCCATTTTTCTATCTCAATCATTCTTGCGCTTACTATCTGTTGAAGCCATTCTCAAAAAGCTCATACAACTCGAAGAACATAAGTGTTGATCTCCATAGAAAATACCTTCGAGTCATCCTCTGATTCACTTTTGTTGAATCGAATTTATTGTATAAAAATCAGAGGATTTACAGTCTCATAGATTTGTATTTCATTGTTATATTCTTTTGAGTCTGTAACAAACGCGCTGTCGAAAAGCCGTGAAAAACACAAGTGTTGTAAACAGCAGCTACGACTGCTCTTTGTTTGGTGCTGCTAGGAGTTCACCTAGAGCGAGGCTCGGTGATCGGGTGTGTGCAGAAGGACTGTATTCATCAAAGCTTCTAGTGAAACCTTCCTGAAAAGAAAGAAGGGGAGACGTAGTATATTTATATCCGAACTTCCAGAAACAAACTCTCGACCCTTAAACTTTTACTTAACGCATTTATTTACTGTTTTACTGTTCACTGATTGATTGGCTTTATTCCGCACATATTTGTTAGCCAAGAAATCAGCATTTAAACTGAGATCCTTAAATATGGTAACTCGGATTTAAGTTAAGCGAGGCGCTTGTAAAACTATTTTAAAAGGTTTCGAAAATTTGAAAATACCAAGAGTTCATTCAACCCCCCTTCTGAACTCTTGCAGCTGTTTTTCGAACCACAATTGATCCTATCAGGTTTTAAACATGTTCATTTTCATTACTTTATGCAGTTGTCTTTTTACAGTATGGATGGTTTTATGACTTAATATAATTATTTATTTCTATTTCAAGTTTTGTTAAGAAAATGATTTAGAAATGTTTTAAAAAGGGAACGAGCCATACTTTAAGTTTATGTTTTTTCGCGTATGTTTTTTAAAAAAAAAATCTATAGTCTGGTTCGTTTCATGAGCAGACTCTTCATTTGAGCTGTTCTCCAAGCTGGTCTTCTTGGGAAAACCAGCTTGGCTTTGTGGAGACTGGTCGAGTACCCCAGCATGCAGATTCTTCCTCTTCCTCAGGGGTCTCTTCAAGCTTATACAGCCTCTTATTTGAACAGCTCGCATGTCTCAGTTGACCTCCCAGCTAGTCCTTCAACTGGTTGCTCAACTAATTTCTTCGTACTGCGCCAGTGATCTGATCTGCACTCTATCACCGCGCTTGTACTCGACTTCGCACTCAATCACTGCCCTTGTACTCTGTACTTGATCTGCGCTTGAGCCATTCTGCACTTCAACATTTTGTGCTTGATCTTCGTGCCGCTCCTGCTCCAAGCCGGTGAACCTACTTGGTGTTCCCTGCACTTCTGAAAGTAAACTGTTGTACTAGCTTGGGCGTCCCCTTACTGTTCCAGCGAGATATCTTCAACCAGTCCAGCTCAGGCGTCCCCTCACTGTTCCAGTTTGGATATCTTCACGTCTACTCCAGTCTTATCAAGCTGCACATGTCACGTAGAGCGTTAGTACAATAGTAGCAGATTTTGTGTGAATCAAAACTTAGATTCTGATCTGTATAACCAGATCCAACATTTTACTTCTTCACTCTCACCTTCTAAAAACAGCCAAGAAAAATGCTCTATTCCTGAAATATGATATGGATGAAGCTAAAATGGACAAAAACTTGCTAATGGATATGCCCAGTTGAAAATCCCAACATGGAATGAGATACTCCAGCTTGTTTTCATTTCACTTGCATACTTGCCATTGTAATATTCTGAGGTTGCTAGGAACTGTCAATCCTCCTCTTGAACAAGGAAACCAATGATCAATCTCCCATGCTAGAGGGGAAGTAGGATCAAGATGATAATATAAAACATTCCCGTATGGATCAACTCGGATTATTTCTGGATCAAATCCAGCATTCCCAAGATGATTGAGCTGTTCCACAGAAGAGACAAAAAAAAATCTTGGGCTTGATTGTTGGTTTTGCTTCGTGGACTATGATTAGGAACATCTTCCAATTCCTTTGATCTTGATTCCTGTCGAAGAAATGGTGAAATAGATCTTGGGGCCATAGTCGCCAAATAAATTTCTGAAATGGAGCCTGTTGATGCTGGTAACTATGTGCAACTACACACTGTTTTGCTTCAATGGCTAAATGGGAAGGTGTTGGGGAGTCTTGGGTTCAAATGAGATCTCTTGGCCTGAAGAAAGCTCTGGGTTGGAGTTCTATTGAAATACAAGGCACGATCACCCCCTTTTTCTACCACCATAGTTAACATCCTCAATATGCAAATATAATTTCCTTATTGGGGAAATTTACTATCGATATTACAGAAATAGTGTACTACAAAGTTGGAACAAATAACAACCACATGCTGAAGCACAATCCCAACAGAGAATAATAGGCAGAATACATTGTTATCGAAGGCTTACAGAGATTTGTGAGGCTGGAATAGATGTGCTTCTGGAAAGGATGATGAAAACCTCTAATCAAGCCACGGGGATTCTGGCTGATTTATCCTCAAAGTTGGAATGTTGTAGGGATATGGTACTACATTTGAAGGTATTTGATTTTGCAATAGATGCACTAGCTCATGATAGTGCTGAAGTGCGCACTACAACCTACATTTTCCTGAAGAATATATTTTGTTCTGTGAATAATTTCAGTGCAGGTCATTTTATGAGTGAAACTGCCGTCCTTCCCTTGGTTTAGATTTTGTGCGACTCCTGCATTTCATTCCAGATTTCTGCTCCACGAGCAATCAGCAATGTGGCTGTTGATTTTAAGCCACACAAATCACTGTTTACACAAATTAAAGGTGTGAACATCTGGTTTTTCTTTCAAAGTCGATGGAATCTGCCATTAGGATCAACGTTGTCTGCGCCCTGAAGAACCTGATGTTCCTTGCAAATAACATATGTAAAGAAGAAATTCTTTTGGAATTGACGACGTCCACACTAGCAAGTCTCATTAGTGATCCGACGGCTGCAATCCAAGAGCAAGCTTTGGCTTTGATTCGCAATCTCATCAGTTGTACTCTAAACTCCATTGAGTATGTGTTTGGGGAGTATATTTCTTTTTCATGGATACTTCTTTTGCAGGTATTGCTAATCGCAGCGTGCAAGTTCAGCTTGGTAAATTCACGACCACCACAGGTATTTCTATCCCTTTTATGTGCCGCTCCGGGGACCCATCTCCTTTTCCCAGCAGCCATCTGTGTGCATTGCACTTTAGCCAGACCCCATCCCTGCATCCATTTCTATGCACTTTTAAATTTCTGTTGGTGGTATGTGTGGTGGATCGTTGTTGCTTTGTTTGATGTGTTGGTGCAGTGGAGGACTTTGATTTTTTGGGAGATGGTCGAACTTGCTGCTGATGGTGTTGTTGGATTTCTTGGCCATGGATTGGCCTCCTTTTCGTTTCCTAAAATCAATGATAAATATTCCTCCAGAACTCTATGTACTCTAAACGGTCCTTCCCAATCAGAGGACCATGTAACAATGTTCTCATCAAAGCTCTTCCTCTTGACTTTTTATTACATATCCTTGCCACCTTCTGCTTTTGCAAGGATAACTTGTTATAGGCTTGAATTCACAGTTCATCAATTCCTTCGAGCTCCGGTATCATTCTGCTATCCTCTTCATGAATCACCTCGGTTCCACATGACTCAAATTCCATCTCTTTAAACTTATCTAACATGTGTTGCACATTTATTTTGTGAATGGCGGTCGCAGCTACCTCCCTTTTCTCTTTACTGAACTTAATCATCAATCTCCTCTACTACGGGTCGGGTCATGGCCTATAAGGCACAATGACAGTAGGTTTGAGTATTTTTTCAAGGATTAGGCTGGGAGTCGAACTTTTCATGTATACCGCTTTTGGTCCTTCTTTGTTCAAGCTTTGAATTTTGATGGGCCCAAAATCTGCACTGTAATAATGTTCTTCCACTGTGCTAGTATTGGCTTGATAGGGTTGTGTATCAGCTTCTACTATTTCCACTTCATCTCTTTTCCAAAACATCAAGAGCTGATGCATCGACGATGGAATGTACTGGTTGGCGTGGATCCAGTCTCTTCCAAACAGGGCTTGAAAATTAGCAGAAGGATTTACCACTAAAAATGCATATAGAGAAGACAAACTCCCCACAGTGACATCTGGGAATATCCCGATAGTTTTAGTTGATTCCCTAGTGAAATCAGTCACTGATACCTCTGTAGGTATGAGATCGTCTTTTTTCTTCCCCAAATTCCCTAGCATTCTTACTGGTAGCATGTTAATTGCTGAGCCATTATCGATTAGGAATCTCGACATTGGTTTGCTTGGATGTTCCTCTCTGATGATAACACCAGAACTTTTTTCAGGAGTTTCAGCTTCCTTCATATCCATGCTCTCTGATATATAGTTAATTGACTTTTTTCATCACATAATTTTAATTTTTCTGAAAATTTCACTACAACGGTGTTGCAATCTACCGACATATGAAATTTACCTACACTAAAATAAATTGTTTTGTTTTCTTGGACGTCCTCTTTGCCAAGAAGATCATCACCGTCCTCACTACTTTTGTCTTCAGTAGTGAGTTCTCACTGAAGCTCCACTCTGTCCAGCCTGGTTACCTGAAGCACCTGCCAAAGCCAATACAGACCAAGGCAACCCAAAACAGGGAAAATAAACGAGGTCAAACCTCAGTACGAAGAGTACAATGAAAGCATCTATCATATCAGACAATGCAATATATCAATCGTGCAATGCATGACCAGGGCTACCAAGAATGATCGGTAGACAAAAGGATAGCACAACGACTCAGCTGTAGATCTCATCAATGTTGGGATCCGGATCATGCCTCCCGGCGAGGCAGCGGAAGAACGAAAATAATACCGGGAGACGATCAATACGATAAAAATAATAGCAAACTATGACCATTCATAGGATGTTTAGGTGACTACCTTGCTGGCAACTCGTGCCTGGCTCCGACCGATTTCTTAAAGAAAACGGCACTTCACGGTAGGCGGCGGTAGATATCGTCAATCAGGTCCACGACCGGAGATGGGATTCCTTCGTCAGCCTGCACTAGAAGGCCTGACGAGATCAGCGCGGACGGATTCTCCTTGTCAAGATTGGCCGGAAACAATTTTTCCGGCGGCACGTGGCGGCGGCGGCGGCGCACTTGGGCGGCGGCGGCGGCGTATGAGGAGAGGAGGGGAGGCGGCTATCAAGCTCTAGGTTTAGGGTTTAATTAAGTCTTGTTTTAACAATGAAACCTAAGCCTAATTAAATAGACTAAGTGGTGGACTTGGAACGGCCCAACGGGCCCGGGTCCAACGGGTGAACATTCAGTTCATCCCCATCACTATGGCTTCATCGTAACTCCGATCGCCGATCAGATCGAACCGATCGACTCAATTTCCAAAACTTGCTATGATCTGAAAAATCATTTTCAGAACCCCAGTGCAAAATGATCGTTTTGCCCCTCAACATCGGCAAATCACGATTTGACCTCTGTTGACTTTTTAGGAAGTCGCACTCCCAAAATCCTCTTCATATGCTCAACACATTGAGCTCAGTATCCGTGCGGGAATCTCGAATCCAGTGCTTGTGTGACCCTCAATGGTTCAGGGATACAGCTAGCCGTGGGCCCAAAACCATTGTGGCTCCGGAATCACAATTCCGGACTTGCCCATCGGATCATGGTAAAGCGTCTAGCAACATCGCCCCATGATCCCCTAGGTATCACTGATAGTGCCTGCAAGAACCAGTTGGTCGTGTTTAGCGTACAGTACGGTCCTTTCAATCCATATATCCCGATCAGATCAACGACCATTGGTAAATCGAGAGTCGCTGACTCTGGCCAGTATACACTATTATCCCCTCAGATAGCATAGGATATCCACGCATGTCTGCGAGCGGTGAATCCTCGACAACACAACGTCGACTCCTACATGCATCGGGGTCTCACCCAATCCCGACGCCTTATGACCCCAAGTGAGTCGGCAAACGGGTCAAAGTGAGAC
>KQ986815.1:88517-110394 GCA_001598015.1 Dorcoceras hygrometricum
ATATATTCGAAACACACGAAAATATGTGGTAAGGTGAATGGTGATAAGTTCTGATTCATCATATATATAAGGAAATGATACTGTGGGCACCTATTGTGGGCACCTGGATGACGGGGCACTTCCTGAAGTGTCACGTCACCCAAGTGCCCATAAGGTACTCATAATAGATGCTCACAGTATCATTTTTACACACATATATATATATATATATATATATATATATATACCCGCGCACACACTAAAATGAAATAAAATGGAAGGTGAATGGATATAAATCCTGATTCAGAAAAATAGGGAAATGGTTAATACACAATAGAAAGTGAAATAAAATGATTAATGCATCATTTAATACTTTTATTCAACTGTTTTAGAATCCACCCCTTGAGAAGTCGACACGCAGCCAAGAAGCCAGCATCTGTCACACAGATACTCTCTCTCCGCTATCAGCCAACAAATCTACTATCAATCGTGGAGAGTTTGCATTGGCCAAGGCCCCACAATCTCGCTTACGTGTGTGTACGTGTAGTTTTTTTGATATTTCAAGAAGAAAATGACATCCATGGAAAACAACCAGTCATCAAAGCTACTGAGCATATCATTATGGGACACTTAAATGGACACCTGTCCACAAGATCCCCACAAAGGCACTACTTTTCATACGAGAGAGTGTGTTCCGTGTGAAGAGAAAGTTTGCCATTACTGGGATGTGAAGGTCACTTGGAGTTTCCTTTTGGTTGACACATAATTGTTTATGTTTCTTCGGGGCTCTTTTTCTTTCTTAGAGAAATCAAGAAACAGCCCTTTTTTCTCCTTTTGGGCATTAGGGCCACTACATGCACTGTTTTCTTCGAAATGGTGAACAGCTAGCCTTCTTCATCTTCCTTTCCAGCAGTTTTTAATTATTATTTTATTATTACTTAATGGTCTTCTGTAGGCGTACATGCAAGTCTCTAGGACTGCCAATTATGTTTTTGTTGTAACGTTAGGTGTCCCTAATGCTTTTTCTTGATACTTTTGACTGAGGGAAAGGTTTCTGGGTGACATGTGGAGATCAAAGGTCGGACTTTTAATGCTAGGAAGTTGAGGGAGAGATAATAAGTCATTTTTAAATCAATAAGTAACAACTTGGGGTTTGGCTATTCTCCTTGTAGAGGCTCCAGATTGATCTTCTTCCATTACTTGTAAGTCGTGTGTTTAGATTTTCATGCCTTGTGTGCGTGTAAGTGTGTGTGATAAGTTATGGTTGCAACTTGGGATTGCTGATGACTGATTAATTGTCTTATGGACGAAAAGGAATATAAAATAGAGGTCAAGAAGATTCTCTATTTAATGTTTTCCAGTTTTCTTCGTGTACAGTTTTGAATTGTAAAATTTCCTATATAATTCTATCGTAGATTCAGTTCCCTTAAGGTCATATAATTTCTTCGATTGGAGTTGTTTTAAACGCTTTTTTCTGTTTTTCTTGGAATTCATTATGGTCAGGTCTCAATTGAAATGTCTGAGATTCACAAACCTAAGATTAACTCTTGTATATGATGGATGAATTAGATCACTGATTGATATATGATTTAAGCTTCAAACTTTAATTCTGATGATATTTCTGTGGTTAAAACCACAGCAAAAGTTTGTTGTCAGAAAACCATCTATGACCAAGCTGCTTTTAGAGCATCGTATTTTTTAAATGGAGTTTATATTCATTAAGTTCTAAGGATGGTGAAGCGGATCTTTGACATAATGGGCAAACTATGTAGTTGTTCGATTTATATGATGGCATTAAACCAGCAGCTCAAGGAAGATCATCTAACTTTTGACCTGCAGGCATTGTAGATGCTCAATGAAATCAAGTGACTCTGTGCATCAAGGAAGTTCCTGTTTAGGACTCTAATTTTGATTAATATTGCTAAATCTCATAGTAAAGGTTTGAAATGTTTTTTTCTGGGAACTGAGAGGATCAGTTCGTTACTCGAGTCAAATGTAGTTGAGGATTCTTCCTTTGTATTTCTCTAGTGAAGAGAATGCTGAGGGATTTAGAAGAGTAAGACAATTTCATCTTGCATCATTGAGGACTCTTAACGAATGAAGATAAACAAGCAAGTTTGTCCCTTAAATATTCCACCCCTTTGGGGCTTGTCTTCGATTTGTGGAAGAATGTCCGAAATGGAAGATTCGGTCATTGCACATCCACATTTCTTGAATATTCCTTCTCACATGTTTGGTGACGGCCAAATTTTGGGTCCGGAGAATCAAGATTCTGATTTGACTTCCCATCTTTTCGGAGTTTTTGATGGACATGGAGGTTCCCAGGTACACACAAGTGATACCTTACTATCTGTTGTTTTTTATTAGAATTGAAATATGTTTAAGATTCAGATTTGATGTTATTAAGGTTTCAAGTATACTTTGATAAAATTAGATTTTGACAATCTTGAGGTGTGTTTTATAACAAGATTTATCTGACTGTGTTTTAGCCATCAGGTGACATTGTAATCCTGTGAGTTTAAAGAGCAGATTCTTTTTCTTTCTTCGTTTGGATGGATAGGTTGCTGATTATTGTCGAGAACATCTACACCGAGCTTTAGCAGAGGAACTAAGTATTTCTTCCGAAGCAAATTCGCAGAATGAAAACGGATTACATAACTGGAAAGAAGAGTGGACGAAGGTTTTTGTCAGTTGTTTGCGAAAACTAGATGATGAAGTTGGAGGGTTCCCCATAGCTGCTAGTAGGAACCCTGTACGTCCACCTATTGCTTCTGACTCGGTTGGTTCCACCGCTGTTGTTGCCGTTGTTTGTTCAACTCACATAATTGTTGCTAATTGTGGTGATTCAAGAGCAGTTCTTTGTCGGGGGAAAGCGTCGATGCCATTATCTGTAGACCATAAAGTAAGGCTCGTTTTCTTCCAAATCAAATATTTTTCACTTGTTTTATGTGTCTTCAACTCAAGTCTTTTTTCCCAGCCAAACAGAGAGGACGAGTGCGCCAGGATAGAAGCTGCAGGAGGCAGGGTCATTAACTGGGAAGGATATCGAGTTTCAGGCGTCCTTGCCATGTCAAGATCCATTGGTATGCGATCCGCGATATCTTTCTAATTGAATGATCTTACATTGTAATCCCAGAAATATATATGTATCTTCATAGAAGGGCCGATGCAGACTGTGTTGAGGGGAGACAGACATATAAAAGGGGAACACATGATGCATTTGCGTGACAAAACTAGCATCAACTTCAGTACCACACACACACACACACTATTCCGTGGATAGCTAGGACTAACTCAAGTGATGATACTAATATTAATCTTTGGTTTCGAAACAATTAATTCCTTGTTATATTTTATATGTGGACATGAGTCGCAAGACATCTCATAGTATCATCACTTCTTTTTTGGGCAGGTGATAGATACTTGAGGCCCTATGTTATTGCTGATCCGGAATTGATGTTTGTTCCTCGAACAAAAGAAGACGAGTGCCTTATCCTAGCTAGTGATGGTCTATGGGACGTGATGACGAATCAAGAGGCTTGTGATTTGGCACGAAGACGTATGCTGCTCTGGCACAAGAAAAACGGAGCTACCATTTCGAAAGAAAGAGGTCAAGGTGTCGATCCTGCGGCCCAAGATGCAGCAGATTATCTCACACAGTTTGCTCTCTGTAGAGGAAGCAAAGATAACATATCCGTTGTCGTGGTAGATTTGAAAGCTCAAAGGAAGGTTCGAAACAAGACCTGAGCTGATGATAGTTCGGTACTCCTTTTTCTCAAATGAACTGTTGAAGTCTTCATGTCTTCGATTTTTAATCTTGCAATGTGCTATTTTTTCTTGGATTTATTCCCATCATGTTAAACATCTCAAATCTTTCAATGGGACTAAGAGTTGAATAACACATGGGATTGAATATTAGCCATTGATAAACAAGGATCGGATTCAATCTTCAAGCAACTGCAGCATGTGTTGTGAGGCAACATCTAAAAAGGTCATGGTATAGTATGAATAATTAGAGAGGTAAAAAAGAAATATTCCAACCGATTCGGAAATTGTCAAAACAACCCATTTATTTGGTTGCATCAGTTGGTCTGTCTATTTTGACACCTCTAAAAATAACGTGATAATCACAATTGTTCCTAGTGTAAATTCATCTTAAAGTTGACTCGAGTCGAGTATCTTTTTTATTGAGTAGAATAGAGTAGTAGATGGTCTATTGGGCTTTAAACGTCTGACTGGAGGATTTTGTAAGCACGTTTATGAACAACCTTATTTTGATCCCCATTGGAATATGTTTTTTTTTTGTAATTGTTTTACATTTTTTAATTTTATATCATTATTTATTTATTGCCCAAAAAATGAATTTTGAAATACTATTCAATTGTGAAAAAGGATGGCATGATTGTAAAGTCTCAAAATAGGGTAATATTTATAAAAGAGAATATCATTATTTTAAAATTAAATTTAGTGTACTGTTCTCCATTTCTGTCTTCTACACACTGGACTGTTCGTCTCGTATTGATCTAATTTCTACCAAAACGAGGATCTTGTGTTAGAATAGAATATATTAATGGCTTGCTCAAAATATGACCTCGAGATAATAAAGGAAGACAAAGAAATATGTATATGTCAGGCGGCCAGCGGCTGTATTTACATATTTTTGAGAAGTGAACATTTTTTTGTATTATAGAGAATTTTACAAATTTCAATTTGTTTTCCTTTCTTAAGATCGGTGGTTCGTCCGGTTCCCGACGGTTGAAAAGGAATATTATATATTACTAAAATATTAATATAATATAAAATGAATAATAAGTTTATAAAAAATATATAAATATATAAAAATATATATTTATTATTGATTCAAAATCATTTAATAATATAAGAAGTGTTATACTAAAATAATAAGCAATTGGATTTTTAAAATATGTAGAACATAAATGAAAAATTTGTTGAATAAATTCAGATTTTCCATCAGTTTTTGACCAATTCAATCAATTTTTGATCGATTTTGACCAATCGAAACTTATAAAATGATATTTAAATCTTAATCGGATCGGCCGATAACGATTTTTATATCTAAACCGATATCGAACCGTTCAACCACCCTCCATTCCACTTGTAAAGTACTTATTTACTAAATTATAACATTGCGTTCAACTTACCCCAAAATCTTTTAGTGTAATGAATCGAATATAATCTATCCTTAAGACACCAAGTAACCGACATTAAACATTATCAACAATCGAGCTCAACCCATCCAACCTCTGAGTTTACATGGCCATTGTTCATCCAAATTTTGTTTTTATAGAACATAGACCATGCTTATTTGGCAAATGGTGGTCGTTCAATGTGAAATTAGAATATTATAATTAACCAGTACCAAGAGCCAAGAACAAGCATGCAACTGAATAATCAGTTACACATTCACATTTATTACAGTAGCCAGTAACATCAGTGGTGGACTTGATAATCTTGAATTTGATGGTAAAAGGAAAACGGAGAAGCCTTTAGCAAGCATTCAAATTGCCATCACAACAGAAATCTGTTGCATTAATTTGAAGATTTTATTAAATGTTTTCCTTGAGGCAATGCAGCTGGAGCATCCAAGGGATCATATGCATTTTTATACGCAATGCGGAACCAACGCGAAATACATATGGTTCCATGGGGCATCCGAATTATCCAACTTCGAATAAGCCAGAAAAATCTTTTATACATCTGCATGTGATTTGCCAATTCACAAAAACTTGTGAAGCCAGCATGAAATGTATGACACTCAACTACACAATACAAGTTCTTGCACAAAAAATTGGTGGACATTTATAAATGCCAAATTCAACAGTCGATCAAAACCTCACAAGACATGTCGATTCATAAAGAAACCTCTGCAGAGGAAAACCAGTTTTTCTTCTTGATGCCATATATAATATATCGTGATCATGAAATATGGCATAGTTTCTCGAATTCATAATCAATGTGTTGGTTTCTGCAGCAACAGAAACCTCTAGATTCAGGTACAATAACATGGAATTCAAGTATAATAAGGCTCATATCTTCTGTTACACGATATTCCAAGCTTAAGGTATCTTATCTAAAATTAATCAATAATTTTAGATCAACAGATTTTAGCAAACAAATATATGACAAGGGTTATGAGGTAAACCTCAGCTTCAAAATGCAGATACGATGACATTTCTCAAACTAGATTCAATAATCTAGCATGCAAAAACTTACATCTTTCCATCGTTGCAAATGATTAGAACCTCGAATTGCTTGAGCTGATGCAAAAATGGATCAGGCTGACCTTTGGTAAACAGAAGAAAATCAATGTTCTCTGATGCTCGAGTCTGAGACGATTTCCTTTACCTGAAACTTCAGATCAGATATGATTTTCAAGTATATAAAAGAATTACACTCCAACTTCCTCTTGGATGCAGAGGTTCGAAGTATTTCTACCCTTAATTTCTATATATGAAATAGATTATGTCTTACTTAAAAAGCCAAAAACAAATATTATCATTGTAAATAAGGAACAGTCACAAATGATTATAATACAACTTGTAAACAAACCCATTTTGTAGATAAACATATATCTATACTGTTCTCATCTCAAAAACCACTAATATATCTGAAACAGCCTCCTTGAATAAAGCATCCAGGGCTGTTCTATGATGACTGCTGCATGCTTACCACACCAACACAATGGCGAATAACTTGCACATTCATTATTCTATGATGTTGAAGGAGAATTTGGACAGCAGCTGGGGAACTCCAGATATAACTGATCCATATGTCTACAGAATACAACAACTGGGATATGTTATTTTCATGTTACTTGCACTAAAGTTGCAATAACCAGATAAAATAAGTATCCGGTTTGCAGTGAGCTAAATCGGAAAAAGGGCAAATAGAAAATCAATAAAGGGCAAATAGAAAATCAATACGAAAAAAGGGCAAATAGAAAATCAATACGATGTTTCCAGCAGTAAAAAGTTTTCTTTTCTTTTTAATCACAATAGGTTTCCAAATTCAGAATGGCTGCATTGAATGATGCTGTGACTGCAATTAAGTCATACCTCCTCATTGTCATGAAGTTGGCACAATGGAACAGCTAGAAGTTTAAAGTTCCTTGGTACAATGAATCTCCTACTTGCTGGAAGCCTCACAAGAAAAAGTTTGTGGCACTCCTGTAATGATAGGCATTTGACATTGAAGCACTTCTTGCAGCTATCGATGTAAAACACTAACATGCTGAGAAAAATCACCTTAGGTTTTTTCGTACTTGCTGGCAAATATGGATATAGAAGAGATTCAAAGTTAGGTCTCCACCAAATTCCAAGACATTCTCCAATCTGGAAATGCAAAAAGTGATGAGCAAATTGAAGTAATCAAACCATTATCAGGAGATTTTGACTCTATATACCTCCCACTCAGGGCCACGACCATCTTCACCAACTGATAAGTTGCTCGAAAGCTTACGTTTTAAGCCATCAATATCTGCAGCCGAGAACATATTTTAACCTCCTTTATCTTTTCTAGGAGTTCTATCAAATTACCAAGTCTAGGAGCCCAATTCAACTAATGACTCCAAAATTGAGATTTACCAGATTCACCCACACGTAAGCGACCTCCAGGAAGTTTGAATGTGGAGTTTTGTACTTGAAGCAACAAGACATGTGGGTGTTTAAACAATTCAACCTGTAATTAGAACTGCTCATTATTCAGGGATGAAGATGCAAAGCGATCTGAAAAGGCATATGCGGTCCATTGTCATGCAAACGTTCATGGACGAAAGCCCGATTATATATTTGAGTGTCAGGGAGTTGGGATCGAGTACGGATACTTGATATGGAATAAGAACCAACTATATCAGACCAGATAATAGGATTTCCATAACTGAATCAATTCATAGCAAGATAAGCTGGAGCATTACATGTGGCACCTACTCATATCAGCATCAGTAGTAGCATGGTGCTATGTTGGATGTTAACCATTGCTTATTTAGATGTCCCTTGTCTACTTTTCTATATCCGGCAGCTTATTGATGGGCAGTACAGTCAGATAATTGTTCAAAATAGGGACGGGGACCATAGTACAAACACCAACATGACATACATTTGACTTTACATTGCCATAAATGTATGAATATCAAGTAAAAGCAATTATTTTCCACTCTTCATACCACAACAATGCTAATAGCATGAATTTGGCATAAGCATGAAGTAGTTTGCTGAGTCAAACACATCCAAGCAGAATAAACCCCCAAAAAATAGTTAACGAATACAACTTCAGTAGTGCTCGAATTCATTTAATTGCATATAAGGACATCAATTCTTGATTAAATATCATTATTAGCAAGACGATCCTGAACTTTGCCTAACAGAAAATTTCAATTCGACTACGTTTTACTGAAAAATTCAGACCATTACCATTCAATCACTACTACTGTATTACATAACAACATCGAGCATCAGATTACGGACATCCCACAGTCATCTCTTTCGCAGGATATAAACCAATAACTCCCCCAAGAATTCCAGAGCCCTAACGTGGAATCACGTAAAAAGAACGCAAAGAAAAGAGAGAATACCGACCACAAGCACCGCAGACACGCATTTCCTCATCCCATACGCATCGTAACTGATCCCAAATCATAAATTTCAGTAACTTCTCAAAAACCCACATCAAAAAACACCCAAAATAAAAAAGAAAAGAACTCCTCATGTACAAAAACAACAAACTCATACATACTTGGCCTTCATACGCAAAACCCGTTCACCCACCGTCTCATTCCTCAACGAGACGGCCTCTCTGGAGCCGAAGTAGTAACAACTGAGGGGGTAAATATCCAGCTCATCTGTATCACTATGATCAGTACTCCGGTGGGAGTTGCCATTTTCCAAAACCACGGTTCGATCAGCCATTTGCGACGACTCCGATGGATCAAAAGTATGCTACTAGAACAGTGTAGGAGAAGAAGCGAAGGTGGTAGAGGGACAGGGAGCAATGTGGAATGGGAATACTATAATATTTGGAAAAAAGGGCAGCGGAGTGGAGTAGGGAAGCAACGTGGCTGTACTGGAGAGAACTGGAGGCTGACAATGGCGGCACGAATATAATAATATAATTGAAGGGGTATAAACAAAGGAAGATAATGATATTCCCAGAGTAATTTTCCTATCGGCAGAGCATGTGTATCGAATTTGACAGGTTGGCCCACAAGCCACGTGTATGAAATATGAAACGTGCTACTCCTTATTTTGCAAGGCACGCTGCAACGGTGCGCATGCAAAGGGAGTGAAGCTATTTGCAAGAAGCTCGTGACTCGCGAGCAACTGGATTAGAACTCAATTGAGCTTGATTTGATAGACATTTACTATTATATAATTAAGAGATGATACAGTGGGCATCATTTATGGGCACCTTGTGGGCATCGAGGTGGCATGACACTTCCTGGTGCTGCCACGTCACCTCGGTGCCCACAAATGGTGTCCACTGTATCAAATTTTTTACATAATTTAAGGTTCTTTTGGGGATTAATTCTCTTTTAAAGCAATAAATACAATATAAATTTATTTTCGATTTGTGTCTGAAAAATATTACATTAGCATTCCATGATCACAAAAAGTAATTTTTTACACGTGAGACCACATGTTTTAATCCGATGAACTCGGTATTAAATATTGAGATATATAACTAATATTTGAGTCATGACTGTTTTCGATACTACTATAAGACTTTTTAAGTAACAAATATATATATATATATATATATATATTATCTTTCGTACCAAATCTAAAACTATTTATATTCAATATCATATATTAAGATTTTATTCAATATCTTGTATCTATTTTTATCGGTAAAAAATAAAATGTGGCCATAGGGAGTGGGGGTAAACTTTATTTAGTATCATGGAGTTAAACATATTTTTTGCTAAAGATATTGAAAGTAACATTAAGTTTAAGCGTGGGGATTTAAATAAATTTACCATTCGTTAGACACGTGAATATAACATTTAAACCAAAGTTATTCTATAGACGCTTTTGAGATCGAATTAGAAATCGTTGAGCTCAAGTGTTGCAGAACTTTAGCACAATGCGGCTGGTGTCTATCCCCAATTGAGATCATGTTTAGTTCGTGTAATTGAAATATTATATTTCAAGTCAAACACTGGATTTAAGAAACCATTATGGGTTTAAGTTCCAAGTATTTAAATTGTAACTTTTTTGCAACAAATGGTTTACTTTATTTAAATTGTAGCTTTTCTTTGGAAAGATTGAAAAACGGAACCGAACGGTTTGTTGCATTTTTGAATTTATTTACTCTAGCAAGTTCCTAGAGAGAATTGTCTCGTACCGTATTTTCTACCTACCCACCTGTGTCATTTTCTGGTACAGGTACCCTTCTGCATCTTATAGGATCCGATCTTAATTTTGATGAACAAAAATTTTGTTGTAATCTTTTTAACAGTTTACTTGAGTGCACTGGTGAAGCTGAAAATAGATTAGATCAGATAAGCGCTGAGAACTGAGAACTGAAAACTGTACAGTATAAACGAAGAGTTGAACTCACTTTAGAATAGCAGAATGGTTCAGAACAGTACAACGGATCAGAAATGGTTCAGATCATATTTGAAGTGAACGGATCAGATAAGATTAGATATTAAGTTCAGATTAGAGCAAGAGCAGTTCAGTTGAGTATAGATCACATGAGATAAACAGTTCGGAGTATCTCATATCAGTACATGTCAGATTAAAAGTGCATATCGAAACAGAATCAGCTCAGAACAGATAGATCAGATCAGAACATAACAGATAAGAAGAGCAGAACTGTTCAGTATCGTATGAGCAGAACATAAAAGATCGGCTCAGAGTAAGAATCAGCTTAGAACATAATAGTTTAGAACATCTCAGAACAGCTCAGTTCAGATAAGAATAGATGAGAATAACAGAAGTGCGGGACAGTCAGATCAGATCAGTGATTTGGAACTTCGCACCAGAGCAGTTCATATAAGAAGAGCAGAGTTTAATTGATGAGAAAAGATAAGAGTGGAGTTCGGAGCAGATCAGCACAGACTACCAGTTCCGAAAAACAAAGCGGTTTGAACAAGGATTACTCAAGACTGAATTGAAGAGGTTCAAACTGATTTTTCCAATACAATAAAATGTAAGTTCAGAGTAGTCAAAGATCATAAATAGCCTCAACTACTCATGTACGAAAAAAGGACGACAAGTACAAAACGTCGAAACGTTTTAGGAGATTTTTGCAAAGGCTGGAAACTTTTGTCCAACGATCATATTAGTTAGAGACTATAAATATACCTGAACCGAAGAGAAAAAAAAGAAATTGTATGTATGCACAGAATGCCAGTTTGAACGACAAAATAAAAAATAATTGTGAAAAAGCATATGTTATCGGGATTTGTTGAAGATCATCAAAAGACGATAATGTGTGAGGTTACATTTGAGTGTTTAAACTGTATTAAATTAATCTTCACACACACATACAATCACTCGCATATTCGAGATATGAGCGAAATCGATTAGTTGAGTGAATGTAGATCAAATCATACAATGTTGTCTTGGAACGAAGACATTAAACTTAGTGTTTGTAGTCTTCGCACACTCATCTTATTTGTTTCAGCTCGCTCTAATGTATGTGAGTTAATGTGTGTGTGTGAGGAATGTTCTGTTATAGTGTATAATCTCATGTATCCTCACTCACTCTGTCGTCTATCTAAAGATCTTTAAAGCATTCCGACGACGCCTTCTATGCTGCATATTCTCTCTTCTTCAGCTCTCCACAACAGTCCTTTTCTCTCGCGCTCTCTCCACAACACTTTTTCTCTCGCACTTTTCTATTTACAACCCCTGTTCCGAACGTTGGACACAAATTCCTATCAGTTGCAAAAGTTTTCTATAAAGTTCTGACTCTTTGTACTTGTCGTCCTTTATTCGTACAGGTTTAGTTGAGGCTATGTATGAAATTTGACCATTTGAGCTGATTTGTCGTACCGAGTAAATCAGTTTGAATCTCTTCTGCTTTGCTTGAGTTAATTTTGTTCAAACTGATTTGTCTTTCTAATCTGATAGCATGTTCTGATCTAATTCAAACTTCATTCTGATATAATTTGTTAAGTGGACTCTATTATGTGCTTCTTATCTAAATTGATATGATACGAAGCTCTAAGCTCATCTATTCACTGAACTATTATGTTCTTATTTGTTCTGATTTGATATGAACTGTCCTGCTCTTCTTCTATGTTCTATTCTTGCTCTGATCTGATTCGCTGTACCATTTTAATACGTGAACTCGGTATAAAATATTGAGATATATAACTGTTATCTGAGTCCTGACTGTTTTCGGTACTACTATAAGACTTTTTAAGTAACAAATATGTATATACTTTGTCTATGTATTAATGATACGATGATTTTTTTTTAGAAATAATAAGTACAAAACATCTTATATATGATATTAATATATAATAATTGAATACTGAATATTTCAAGTTCGGTAATAATATGTGATATATGAATATGCAGACATCTGTAGAAATGTTTATATTAATAAAACTTTCTAACTATATACTCAAAATATTATCTTTCGTATCGAATCAAAACTATTTGTACTCAATATCATATATTAGGATTTTATTTCAATATTTTGTACCTATTTTTATCGGTAAAAAAAATGTCTAGGGAGTGCGGGTAAACTTTATTTAGTATCATGGAGTTCAAACATATTTTCTGCTGACAGAGATTGAAAGTAACATTAAGTTTTAAGTGTTGGGATTTAAATAAATTTACCCTTCGTTAGACACGTGAATATAACATTTAAACCTTAAAGTTATTCTATCGACGCTTTTGAGATCGAATTAGAAACCGTCGAGCTCAAGTGTTGCAGTACTTTAGCTCGATTCGGACGGTGTCTATCCCCAATTGAGATCATGTTTAGTTCGTGTAATTGAAATATTTTATTTCAAATCAAACACTGGATTTAAAAAACCATTATGGGTTTAAGTTCCAAGTGATTGAAATATTATATTTCAAGTCAAACACTGGGTTTAAGAAACCATTATGGGTTTAAGTTCCAAGTATTTAAATTGTAGTTTTTTTGCAACAAATGGATTACGTTTTTTTTATTTAAATTGTAGCTTTTCTTCGGAAAGCTTGAAAAACGGAAACGAACACGAACAGTTTGTTGTATTTTTTGAATTTATTTACTTGGCAAGTTCCTTAGAGAGGATTGTCTCGTGCCTTAGGTATTTTCTACCTATCCACCTGTGTCATTTTCTGGTACAGGTACCCTTCTGAACCTTGTAGGATCTGTATAACAAATTCGATCTTAGTTTTGATGAACAAAAAATTTATTTTTATGTTTTTAACAGTTTACTTGAGTGCACCGGTGAAGCTGAAAACAGATCAGATCAAGTAAGAGCTGAGAACTGACAACTGTACAGTATAAACGAAGAACTGAGCTCAGTTCAGAATAACAGAATGGTTCAGAACAGTACAATGGATCAGAAATGGTTCAGATCATATTAGAAGTAGCGGATCGGATCAGATTAGATATAAAGTTCAGATTAGAGCAAGAGAAGTTCAGTTGAGTATAGATCACCTGAGATAAACAATTCGGAGTAGCTCAGATCAGTACAGATTAGATTAGAAGTGCATATCGAAACAGAATCATCTCAGAACACATAGATCAGATCAGAACAGAACAGATAAGAAGAGCAGAACGGTTCAGTATCATATGAGCTTAACATTACAGATTTGCTCAGAGAAAGAATCAGTTTAGAACATAATAGTTCAGAATAACTCGGTTCAGATAAGAATAGATGAGAACATAACAGAAGAGCGGGACAGTCAGATTAGATCAGTGATTTGGAACTTCGCACCAGACCAGTTCATATAAGAAGAGCAGAGTTTAAATGATGAGAACAGATAAGAATGGAGTTCGAATTAGATCAGCACAGACTACCGGTTTGGAACAACAATGCGGTTTGAACAAGGATTACTCAAGACTGAATAGAAGAGGTTCAATCTTATTTGTCCAGTACGATAAGATGTCATTTCAGAGTAGTCAAAGATCATAAATAGCATCAACTACTCTTGTACGAAGAAAGGACGACAAGTACACAAAATAGAACTTTGCAGAAGACTTCTCATGTACGAAGAAGTACACAACGTCAGAACTTTGCAGAGTAGTCAAAGATCATAAATAGCCCAACTACTCCTGTACGAAGAAATAACGACAAGTACACAACGTCAGACGGAATAGAAGAAGTTCAAATTTATTTGTCCAGTACGATAAAATGTCATTTCAGAGTAGTCAAAGATCATAAATAGCATCAACTACTCTTGTACGAAGAAAGGACGACAAGTACACAACGTCAGAACTTTTCAGAAGACTTTTTCAAAGGCTGGAAACTTTTTCCAACGTTCGTATTAGTTAGAGACTATAAATATACCTGAACCGAAGAGAAAAAAAAAGAAGTTGTGTGTGTGCACAGAGTGCCGGTTCGAACGAGAAAATAAAAAACAGTTGTGAAAAAGCAGATGTTATCGTAATTTGTTGAAGATCATCAGAAGACGATCCGGAAATTTCAATTTCTTCCAAACTTTTCTATTCATCCGCAAAGTTCATTTCATCCGATTTTTCTGATTTCAGTCGGAAATTTCAGTTCCATCCGAAAATTTTTGGTGTCATCCGATTTTTTTTTGGAATCTTTTACTTTTTTCCGGAAAATTTTCCTTTATTCGAAAATCTTCTATTTCATCCTATAGAATTAATGAGATTCTTCATCGATAAATATTTTCTTAATCTGGATAAACTTTTTAGTTCATCATCTAGATTTCTTTGATCTGTTTGAGTTAGTTTCCCCAGAAGAATATCCTCACCAGGTTGAGTTTTTTTTCATTCATTTGCTCGACAAAAATCTTTTTCTTCTGTTCAACAAATCCTTACAGCTTACCTCCATGAATGATATGGAAATCCCCGATCGTCATTTCATCATCACTTATTCCATAAAATGATTCATTCTTCCCATACCCATGCTACAACCACCATTCATATGAAGCAGATAACATTTAACAATCAAACTCGAGTGATTCGTCATCCTAAACCAAACCTATACGCAAACTGGATACCATCAAAGAAGAGCTGGAGATCACAGTTAACCACATCCATCGGGAGATAATATGAGAACTCAAGTTTTGAGGACAAAACTTCTTTTAAGGAGGGAGGAATGTGAAAACCCAAAAATTTAACTCTTGCAAATTCGGCCCACGGAAGAAAAAATAAAAATTAATTACGATGGTCAACTCAGCTTTGGAGCAGTCAACTCAGCTGGTCAACAGTCAACTCAGCTTTGGAACAGTCAACTCAGCTGGTCAACAGTCAACTCAGCTTTGGAACAATCAACTCAGCTGGTCAACAGTCAACTCAGCTGGTCAACAGTCAACTCAGCTTTGGAAAAGTCAATTCAGCTTTGACTAAGTCAACACAGCTCACGAATTTCAGCAAACTGCTACACGCGTACAGATCAGATTACATCTGGAAAGCCAACCATCAACAATCGTAACAACCGATTTAGGGAGATTTATGGCCAATTAATCGTCCAATTCAATACCTAATTATGACATAAATGGTGATTAATGGTAATAAAAATGTGACCCTTCGAATTTCCCAACATCTCTTATATATAACACACTTCAAAGATAAAGAATTCACTGTATAAACATCAAGAAATTCTGTCAAATTCGTTCAAGAGGCATCCCCATTTCAAAAACAAGATGTTGATGTTTTGAGTATTCCAGCATCAATCTGAAGACCTAATGTTCGAAACCTATTTCCACTACTCCGATTCTTAGAATCCGATCTCTACCGTCCAGAATTTGCTACTCTATGTTCTGAATACTAGGTACAAATTTCATTCTGATCCAACGATTTAAATGATTCGTGCTTTTACGCCAAATCCATGATTTTGAATTTTCAGCAAATAAACATGTCGGTTCAGGTACCAGCTGATATGACGAGTTCACTTTTTAAAGTGTTTCCTGATCTGTGCCGGGCTCTGAACTGTGCACACGTGTTTGTGAAAATGCACAATGTAATCATGATCACACAGCTGACTGATACTGATCAGTTGTAACACAAAAGTTCAACCAGTAGCACATCTTTAATAATAATGTTACCATGGACAATTTTAATCTTTCCCACAGTTTCACCTTTTGAACTATCACCGAATGTGATCTTTGGTCCTCTGAAATGTTTGATGTCAGTTATCATTTTGCGATCTCTGGTCATGTGTCTTGGACACCCACTATCTATAAACCACTTTGAATTCTTCAACAGCTTGCACCTGCTAACCTGCAAATAGAAAAGAAATTTTAGGTACCCAGTTTTACTTGGGTACAGATAGGATTAGCCCTTTGGGACCCATACTTGAATTACTCTTATAGTTTTCCCAGTACACGCGTCCATGAACTAAATAACGCGTCCATGAACTAAATAACGCGATTATGTGATGATCGAGAGCCATGCCCAATGCGTTAGATATATGCTAGATATTACGATATTTGGTTGTAATATTGTTGATATCATTTTAAAGTGGATCTGGTTTATGGCTCGTCCCCATCACTTTTAAATGTGTTCCTATTTAACATGTATATTTAAATGTAAAATTAGACTTAGTGAGAGATAATTTTTGAAGATGGTGGAGATAATGATCAAAGATATTAAAGACCAAAGACATGTAAAGTGGAAGCTTATGTAATATGATTTTATTTGCATATTCATATCACCTAGAATTGAACCTAATCCGATAGGCGACCATGTCTCAAAAATAAAATCCCTAAATTAAATATGATTTAAAATTTATCAAGATTAAAATTTAATGATTAAATTGAAAATTTAATTTATATTATAAGTCATTTGAAAAAATGTAATATCAGAGAGTCCTCCATAAATCAGCTTAAAAATGACTTGTACCGGCTGGACTCGCTGAAGGACGTTGCATTGTCTTAGGAAGTTTTCTTTAAGTGGTCTTAGCCCCTCCAATGACTTGGAAGCACTCTTAGAGAATGTTAGTCCATAGCTCCTAATTGATCATAAAACAAAAAAATAATCAATAAAATCAAGAAGCTAAGAGAATTTAAATATTGTTTAAACTTTCCTACGTTCCAATGACTTGGAAGCACTCTTAGAGAATGTTAGTCCATAGCTCCTAATTGATCATAAAACAAAAAACTAATCAATAAAATCAAGAATCTAAGAGAATTTAAATATTGTTTAAAATTTCCTACGTTATATCAATAATTGGTGTATATCGATACTATCCGCATGCATGGCCCGACTCATAGTTATTGGATGGGGTTCTATATTTCGGAAAGCTATTCACGTCATTGACACTTTATGTGAGTTGGATGAACCTCGTATGGCATTTGCTCATATTATTTGGACGTCATCTATTACAACTCAGCATTGTTGGATCGTCTTGACACGTGATGATAATCATCATCATATTATTGGGTCTTACTGGACGTGAGATAAATGCATGGGTGTTGCACCTGTTGCAATTGGGCGCAACCTTTTGAGGATCATGGTTGACTGATATTATTCGGGACCATGATTTCTCGATTGGACTCCATGTACCCACTAAGGAAACTGGCTTTCTCGATTTCATTAGAGGGTGGTGATATTGTTAAAATAGTGGGAAGGTGATTCATAAAAGTAAATGATCATATTTTATGTCTTAGTAAATTATTCTGTATAGTCATTGATGTATGTCTATTTTCAATTCAGTATATTTACCATGACTACACGTAATCCATTAGCACTCTCGAAAATAACAAACTTAATGGAGAGAACTATCTTGACTAGTTACCCGATCTCAAGATTGTTCTGGTTTCAGAGAAATTAGTATATGTACTAGAAAATTCTCCTTCAAAGGGAGCACCTGCTAACATCAGTCCTGAGGAGCTGAAGAAGCTTGAGACATGGTGGGACCATGATCTCAAAAGCCAAGTGCTATATGTTGACATCTATGTCCAACAATCTGCAGAGGAGGTTCGAGGATGCTGTGCATGCTGCTGACATAGACCTGCATCTAAAGGAACTCTTTGGAGAGAACATGCAAGCTAAGAGATACTCAACTACCAAGGAGCTCATGATGAGCTGCATGCACGATGGGACCTCGGTCCATGAGCATGGGGTTCGTATGATTGATATCATTGAGAAGTTCGTGGATCCTGATCTCGCACTTTCACATGAGCTGTCAGTGGATTTGCTGCTTCTCTCTCTTCTTCCTGCATTCGATAGTTTTGTGATTAAGTTCAACATGAACAATTTGAAGGACAATCTTGAACAATTGGTCAAAATGTTGGTCGTGTTTGAGGGAACCATCAGAGGGACAAACATGTTCTCTTGATGGTTCATCTTCCTCTATGAAAAGAGGCTCAGAGGCAAAAGGGAAGAAGTGTTCTTCCGTAGCCAAAGGGAGCACAACTAACAAGAAACCCAAGGCTAAGTCTTCCAAGCCAGAAAAGTCCGAGGACGTTTGCCGCCACTGCCACAAGCCTGGACAATGTCGACACTGTTAGAGTAGATGTCCAACTAGCCAACTTGTGGCGTGTGGGTTCTTATTGACTCTTTGTATGACGATCTTTATTTATGAAATTTATATTTCTTTATAGCATTCTTTATCTTCATTATTGATTTATAATGTTAACAATTGTGTTGGATAAAGACCTGGAATGCACCATAGTGTATCTTAGATGTGATAGTGGATATGATGACTATCATGAAACACATCTAATAGTCACTGTGTATTCTGAACTCGTTCCTAGTCGATTGGGCCGTCAAAATGAGGATAAGGTCGCCCGAGCTTGAGACTAGCTTCTGCGATGCAAAGTACCACGTTTCATTGGTAGGGAACATTGTGATGTTCTGAGCATACAGATGGATAGTGACCTGGTGATCTATTGAACTATCCTCGTTCGGACTTTCCAAGTGGTTACCATTTGTCGAGTGGATAAGTCCGAGGTCTTGGTTGTACAGATTAGTCCTCACTACTCGAAACGTCATTGAGACTCTACATGATAGGTGCCTCACTTTGACCAGTTTACCGACTCAGTTGGGGTCATTAGGTGGCGGGATTGGGTGAGGTCCCGATGCATGTAGGAGTCGATGCTTCGTTGTCGAGGATTCATCGCTCGCCTTTGTGCGTGGATATCCTATGCTATCTGAGGAGATAATAGTGTGATAAATCTCTGGCCAGAGTACTAGATATATTTTAGGTAAATGGGTTTACCTAGTAACACACGCGATGTCACTATTTGATCTCCGAGATGTATGCATAGTTATTGGATCTCTAGCGACTCTCGATTTACCAATGGTCGTTGATCTGATCGGGATATATGTGTTGAAAGGACCGTAATGTACGCTAACCATGATCGACTGGTTCTTGCAGGCACTATCAGTGATACCTAGGGGATCATGGGGCGTTGTTGCTAGGCGCTTTACCATGGTCCGATGGGTCAGTCCGAAATTATGATTTCGAAGTCGCAATTGTTGTGGGCCCATGGCTAGCTGTATCCCTGAACCATTGAGGGTCACACAAGTACTGGCTTCACGATTCCCGCACGGAAACTGAGCTCAATGTGTTGAGCATAGGAGGAGGAATTTAGGAAGTTCGACTTTCTAAAAGTCAACAGGGGTCAAAGTACAATTTCCCTAAAGTTTGGGCTAGTTTGACTATCCTTGAAACTTGAAGGGGCTAAACTGCAATTTTGGACTAGGTGGTCTGAAAAATTGTTTTCGCATCATAATAATCAATTTTGGAAACTGTGTAGATCGGTCCGATCTGATCAGCGGTCAGAATTATGATGAAGCCACGATGATGGAAATGAACCGAATGTTCATATGGACCTGGGTCCGCCCCAGGACCATTGGACCGGTTCAAGCCCATCACACCTCTTTATGTATGACTAGCCTAGGGTTGAATTAACAACACAACTCTAAACCCTAGACCTAGTAGTCGCCGCCCCCTCTCCTCACCACCTCCCTCTCGGCCGCCGCCCTTGCGCCGCCGCTCGTCGCCGCCTACCGTGGTTGGACTTGTTCCGACCATCTCGACGAGGAGATTCCGTCCGTGATAAATTCGTCACATCTTCTAGTGCAGACTGACGAAGGAGCCGTGTTTCTAATCGTGGACCGGATTCGGAGAACTCAACCGCCAACCGTTGAAGTGCCAGTTTTCCTGTGAAACTGGTCGGAGCCAGGCGCCTAGACGCCAACAAGGTACCACAATTAAACATCCTATGTATGTTTTATTGCATTTGTTATTGTGTATTGACCGTTCCCGATGCAAAATTTTAATTCTTCCGCTGTGCCCCGGGAACGGGATCCGGATCCGTCGCTGCGCCAACAGACACGCATACAACAACAATTAAAAGAAAGCCATATAATCAAAACCCCACACAACCATGACACGCTAGGTAGGTCATATATCCTTAGGAATAATGAAAACGTTAGTGGGAGATGAGATGTTTGAAATGTCAGACATCAACTTCCTGCCTACTTGTGAGTCCTGTCTAAAAGGGAACATGGCTAAAACACCTTTTAGAGGCAAGCCTGAGTGTGCGCATGGACTGTTGGATTTGATCAATACAGACGTGTGTTGCCCACTTAGTATCGATACTAAGCATGGGCACATCTACTTCTTTACCTTTATCGATGATCACTCAAGGTATGTGTATTTATATTTATTGAAACATAAATCTGAATCCTTTTAAAGGTTCAAGGAATTCAAGAGTGAAGTAGAAAACCAACTGGGCAGAAGTATTAAACACTCCGATCTGATCAAGGAGGAGTGTCAGGCCTCGTGCTCACAACAGATAAACACATGCGGAAGCTATCAAAAAGTGGGTAAAATTTTCGCTTTTAGGCCCGACGGTTTGAAACATATCATTTAAAATACGACCATACGTAAAATAAGTTTACCAAATCAAAACAACCAACAACAAAGCATATATAAGTACAACATGTATCAAACTCCCCTACGGGTACAACAACAAAGCACAGGGCATCCCCCTGGCCAGCTGATATATATATATATATACTATATGCTACTGGGACACACTAGCCACCTCCTGGGGCACCACCAGCTGGGTTAAACCCACGACCAGCTGTAGAACCTGGGTTTCCTGAAAACAACGCAACAAAGAAACAAACCAAGCCCCGGAGGGACATGGGGTCAAACCCCAGTACGGAGAGCAAACATAAAACAGCAAGTAACAGCAATAATAGAATGCAGATGCTATGCATGAGATGCTGGACAACAACCCAAGGACTCCAACCGGAAAGGAAGTCAAAGCACAGCTCGACTGAATCTGCAACAAATGGTGGCCACTGGGTGTGTTCCAAGTGTGGTAGCTAGCCACTCGCCAAGACACAACACCTGAATACCAGATGCATCCAACAACTCGGCCTGCTGTTGCCCAACCTATGAACTGTGGTAGTTAGCCACTCGGCGCATAGGGGCTAACATAACCCAGCAGGGAGATGAGAGTGCGGTATAGCCGCTCGCCCTCACATCCTGGTAAGAAACAACAACAATACAACAAGGTACAAAGACTACCAAAGCTGGAAAAAGGAATACCATGCGTGTATGCAACATGCGAGGATGCAAGCATATAAACATATGCAACGCAGCAAATACACAAATAGCATACACAATTCTCAACAGAACACAACCAGCAGGCACGGCAATTCCACATACCAGCGACTACAATTCATCAAAGCCATAACTTCGCTATAAAACAAGCTCAAATCCGTACCTTATACTGAGCAACAACTAACCCTGCGAAAAATCCCGAAGACTCTGGTAAAA
>KQ986815.1:115717-141304 GCA_001598015.1 Dorcoceras hygrometricum
TGGGTCATCGGCTATAGAAGAAAACCCCTCAATGAAACGACGATAATAGCCAGCCAGACCTAAGAAACTGCGAATCTCAGAACACAGGCGCAGTAGTTAACTTCTCCTTGAGCAGTTGAAAAGCATTCTCACACTGCTCAGTCCAAACAAACCGCTTATCCTTCTGGGTCAATTGGGTCATCGGCTTTGCTATAGAAGAAAACCCCTCAATGAAACGACGATAATAGCCAGCCAGACCTAAGAAACTGCGAATCTCAGACACATTCCTCGGTCGCTCCCAGTTTAACACAGCATCCACTTTACTGGGATCCACAGAAATGCCATCTGAAGAAATGACATGGCCCAGAAATATAACGCGTTGCAACCAAAACTCGCACTTGGAAAACTTCGCATACAACTGCTGCTCTCTCAACCTCAGAAGAACCATCTCCAAGTGCTCCTTGTGCTCCCTCGGAGTCTTCGAGTAAACTAAGATGTCGTCAATAAAAACAATCACAAACTGATCTATGAACTCTCTGAAGACTCGGTTCATCAGATCCATGAAGACTGCTGGCGCGTTGGTCAACCCAAACGGCATTACTAAAAACTCAAAATGTCCGTACCTCGTACGAAACGCAGTCTTCGCAACATCTTGTTCCCTCACTCTGAGCTGATGGTACCCGGAGCAAAGATCAATCTTAGAATACACCGCAGAACCTTGCAACTGATCAAACAGATCATCGATTCTCGGCAACGGGTACTTATTCTTAACAGTGGCATTATTCAATTGACGAAAATCAATGCACATCCGCATTGAGCCATCCTTCTTCTTCACAAACAAAATGGGAGCTCCCCACGGTGACATACTAGGGCGTATGAAACCCTTTTCTAGCAAATCATCTAACTGAACCTTGAGCTCTCTCAACTCCGCAGGCGCTAGACGGTACG
The DNA here is from genome assembly GCA_001598015.1 of Dorcoceras hygrometricum. Lineage (NCBI taxonomy): Eukaryota > Viridiplantae > Streptophyta > Magnoliopsida > Lamiales > Gesneriaceae > Dorcoceras > Dorcoceras hygrometricum. Next base: position 116,645 of record KQ986815.1, read on the forward strand.
GGGCACGAGAAATCGGAGCTGTGCCAGGCGCCAACTCTATGCTGAAGTCTACCTCCCGCCTCGGAGGAAAACCAGGAATCTCCTCCGGAAACACGTCGGGGAAGTGTCGCACCACGGGAACGTCACTAAGCTGAACATCTGAAGAAGAAGACGCATCCACAGCGTAGATCATAAAGCCAGCATTTCCCAAAGACAGCAAACTAAACATTTCCATTGCGGAAACCAACGGAATCTTGGATCTAGAGTCCTGGCCGTAGAAGTCCCACTTCTCGCCAGACAAAGGCCTAAAGCGCACAATCCCATGGAAACAATCCACGGAGGCTCTGTAGTTGGACAGCACATCCATCCCAACTATGCAGTCGAAATCCCATAGCATCAGACGAATCAAATTCGCTAACAAGGCATGCTCACCAAACCGCAACACACCATCTAACAGGATCTCTTGCGAGAACAGGTTCACACCACCGGGGATAGAAACAGAAACAACATCGCTCAAAGGGGCGGTACACAAACCATGCTTAACAACAAATGAGTCAGAAATAAACGAATGCGAGGCACCGGTGTCAAACAACACACGAGCAGGAAAGTCAAAGACAAGACATGTACCTCCAATCACCCGGCTAGGTGTTTCCTCAGCCTGCTCTCTTGTGAAGGCGTTGACTTGAGCATGCTGGGGTCCTGGAAAGAAAGGCTGAGACGATTGCCCAAAACGCGAAGGGCCAGGCTGCTGAAACGGCCTAATCTGAGTCTCACCAAAACGGGGCTGCTGAAACTGCTGCGAACGACCCCTAGACTGACCCCCACGACCCTGAGGCTGGGCCATGGTCTGCTGTGCTCCAGCTGTCGGACACACTCTCGCAAAGTGCCCATACTGACCACAAAGGTTGCAGGAACCCTGCACACCAACACACTGCGTGGAAGAATGCTTTCCACCACAAAAACCACAAAACTCTGTCCGAGAGCCGCTGCTACTCGAACTGCCAGAGCCGGAAGACCCTGAACCAGACTTCTTCTTGAATTGCTGACCGCGGGGTTGAAACCTCTGACGGCCAGACTGCTGAGCTACCTGCTGCTGTTGCTGCTGCTGAGGAAAATGAGCGGACTGGGAACTCTGAGACGACTGAGCTCCCTGACCAACCGATCGACCACCCTGCACTGCCTGAGCCACCTGCGCCCTGCGATTACGACGACTCCTCATGCCCTCCTCAATGTGGATAGCCGTGTCCACATCCTCAGCATACGATTTGGGCTTGCTTGTCAAAACGCTCTGATAAAATTCTTCATTCAAGCCTTCTAAAAATCTGGTGAGTTTAGCCCTCTCCCGGCCAGCAACATGCGGAACAAAAGCCAAAAGCGCAGAAAATTTGCGAGCGTACTCGCGCACCGTCGTAGAGCCCTACTCCAGGAACTCAAACTCCCGCTCACGGGCAGCCACAAAGGAGTCGGGGACATACTCCTTCCTAAAGGTCTCACAGAAAACATCCCTAGAGAGCTCCACTCCAGTCTCCTCTAAGGTACGAGACGCACCTCGCCACCAACGCTCTGCGGCCTTCCTGAACAACAAAGTGACTAACCTCAACCGGAGATCGTTGTCATACTGAGCTCGATCGAAAAGGAGAATGACGTTATGAAGCCATGAATCAGCGTCCTCACTAGACTCGTCGCCATTGAAGATAGGAGGGCTCATCCTCTGAAACCTAGCAATCACGACATCCATCCTCTCTACCGGAGCCGGCGGAGCTACAGCCTCCTCCTCTCCACCACTCTCACGAGTATGACTAGGCGCATTGTACTGATCCTCATTCTGCCCACCTGATTCCTGGAATAGACCCCTACTACGACCACGACGTCTAGGCGGCATCTAAAAACACTCAACAGGATAAGGAAAATAGAACAGATACAGCAAAAAAAACATATAACTCAAAATATGCAGCACGTAGTCATATAAGTCAAGCACATGCAACACGCGACACTGTGCCTAGACTCAAGTGTGATCAAAGGAATTGAGCTTATCCCAGTTTAAGCTCTGATACCAAAAATGTCAGGCCTCGTGCTCACAACAGATAAACACATGCGGAAGCTATCAAAAAGTGGGTAAAATTTTCGCTTTTAGGCCCGACGGTTTGAAACATATCATTTAAAATACGACCATACGTAAAATAAGTTTACCAAATCAAAACAACCAACAACAAAGCATATATAAGTACAACATGTATCAAACTCCCCTACGGGTATAACAACAAAGCACAGGGCATCCCCCTGGCCAGCTGATATATATATATATATATACTATATGCTACTGGGACACACTAGCCACCTCCTGGGGCACCACCAGCTGGGTTAAACCCACGACCATCTGTAGAACCTGTGTTTCCTGAAAACAACGCAACAAAGAAACAAACCAAGCCCCGGAGGGACATGGGGTCAAACCCCAGTACGGAGAGCAACAGATAAAGCTAAAAGAATGCATAAGATAAAATGCAGATGCTATGCATGAGACACTGAATAGCAACGGAAAGCTCGACCCTCAAGGGAGCTAGGGAACTCAAACATAGCTCCAAGAATCATCAACAACGAATAGTGGCCACGGGGTGTGTTCACAGTGTGGTAGTGAGCCACTCGTCATGATACTACACCCACTTACCGGATGCATCAAACAACTCAACCTGCTGTTGCCTCGCCCATGAACTGTGGCAGTTAACCACTCGGCTCATGGTGGCTACGATCCCAGCAGGGAGATGAGAGTGCGGTATCGCCGCTCGCCCTCACATCCTGGTAAGAAAATCAACAACATGCAACAATGGTACAAAGACTACCAACTTGCTGGAATTTACAAACTCAACCCGTACCTTAATTTCCTCAAAGAACAAAGCAACTCCCTGCCTGCACAAATCTGCCCAAAACACAATACACAGATTTTAGGGAAAACAGCTAAACTCACGGCCAATTTCTCAAGAGCTCACGGCTGGAAATTCAGAAGCACAAACTAGCCTTCACTCCTACCCAATCAACTTAACAGGAAGCTTAAAACGAGGCTAGGAACAAGATCTCAAAGCTAGATCGAAAAGCTACCTGCACAACGAAACTCACGCACAAGAACAGCCACGTCGTGCTTTTGCTCCAGCCAACTATAGCTTCCAAAATGGGTACGAGAAGGAAGAGCTTTCCAAGAGGAGTCCAACGCTACCTCAAACGTGAAAAACGGTGGCCGGAATAAACGGGAAATGGCCGGAGAAGGTCACGGTGAACAGTGACAAGGGTTGAAGAAACAGAGAACGAAAATCGGGAAATATTTCTAAGTATGGGATTTGGTGAAAAGAAACGAAGCCAACGCTTCTAATAATAGACGCAAGAGTTCTGCTAAAACACACTAAAATCCTCAAAACGACGTCGCATCAACAAAACCGCGGAGAGGTTTGCTTACGCAAGCAGGTCTGGTCACTATACTAGTCGCGCGCGCAACACAACAGATATGCTTACATCATCAGGTCTGAACTTTCGAAAGCCAACTAAACAAAACAGATCTCTCCTCCCGCGTTCACTAAACGGCGTCGCACCATAGAAAGCACGCTGAACAGATCTCAACCAAATCTCTCAACAGCAACGCTTACGTCATCCACACACTGCTGACGTCATGAGATCTATCAACAGATTTTCACCCAACAGACTCAAGCCAGCAATGCTTACGTCAACATCACAGCTCATACCAGCGACGCTGACATCATCAACTCTGTTACTAGATTTCACCAGAATTCGAAAATCTCAAAATTTCAAGAAAGGCTCCAAAAACGATTCTCAACTCGAAAATGCAACCCAAACATTCACAATTAAATCTGAAACACCAGAAATCGCTAAAAACACGATTAATTCGACAATTAACCCTTAATACAATTTCCAGGTCTCACAAGGAGAATTCTTAAGCGCAGAGTTTTCGGATTATCTAAAAGAGAATGAGATTATCTCTGAGTTAACTCCTCCAGAGACACCACAACTAAATGCAGAGCGTCATAATTGAACCATGATGAACATGGTTCGATCTATGATGAGCTTTACTGAGCTTCCAACTTTGTTTTGGTTTGCACTCGAAACAGCGGTATTATTGTTGAACAATGTCCACTCTAAAGCAATGGAAATGACTCCATATGAGATATGGATAGGCAACCACCCAAGTTTCGTACTTGAGAATATGGGGATGTCCTGCTTACGTGAAGCAAACAGTGGAGATAAGCTGGATAATCTATCCATCTTTGTACTTCATGGGATATCCAAAGAACTCAATTGAATACTATTTTTTATCATCCTTCAGAAACAAAAGTGTTTGTTTCCAGAAATGCCACCTTCTTGAAGAAGGAATTTCTACTGGATTGAAAAGGCAAGATGATAGAACTCAAAAAAAAATTTGTACCGCCCGCCCCCACCTCAAGAACCAGTCGTTGAGGAGCACGATCCTAGGAGATCTGTAAGGATCCCTAGACCTCCCGCTCGTTACAATCTCATGCATGAAGAATGATCAACGTATCCTAATATTTGGTATGATCCAAGGAACTTCAAGGAGGCAATTTCTGATGTTGACTCTTCGTTATGGCTTGAAATTTGGTCCTTAGTAGATATTCCTGAAGGAATTGTTCCAATAGGATGTAAATGAATCTGTAAAAGGAAGATTGGGCTTGATGGTAAGGTACTGCTTCAAGGCTCGATTGGTGGCATAAGGTTACACTCAAAGACAAGGTGCTGACTTTGATGAAACTTTTGTCGCCATGTTCAAGTCCATAAAGATACTGCTAGACATAACTGAATGGTATGGCTATGAGATATGACAAATGGATGTGAAGACAACGTTCCTTGATGAAAATATTAAGAAAGAATCTACATGATGCAACTTGAGGGATTCACATCTATTGGAAGCGAACATAAGGTATGTAAGCTTTAGCGATCAATTTATGGTCTCAAGCAGACATCAAGAAGTTGGAACCTGATATTTGATAAAACGATTAAGAAATTCGGTTTCGTCAAGAACTAGGAGGAGCCGTGCGTGTACAAGAAGTTGATAAGGACACTGTGACATTCCTCGTACTTTACGTTGATGACATCTACTCATTGGGAATGACGTAGGATTGCTGTAGTCAACAAAAGTAAGGCATTCTGGAAAACTTGCGATGAAGGATTTAGGTGAAACATCGTATATTCTAGAAATTCAGATCTATAGAGATATATCGAAGATGATGCTCAGAGTCACCTAAGCGACCTACATCGACACCATACTTATGAGGCTCTCTATGGAGGAGTACGAGAGAGGACATCTACCTATGTGTCATGTGATCACTCTATCCAAGTCTATATCTCCAAAGACTGACGAGGAAATAGAGATGATGACACATGTGTCGTATGCATCGGCAATAGGTGGCATAATGTATGGTATGATATCTACTAGGCTCCCAATGTCACCTATGCTCTGAGCGTCACAATCAGACATCAAGCCAATCTCGACCAAATGCATTAGAAGGTCGTGAAGGATATTCTTAAGTACTGGAGAATGATTAAGAATATGTTCATGGTTTATGGGGTGGAGAATTGAAACTGGAAGGCTATACTAACTCTAACTTCCAGAGTGATGTGGATGTAATCAAAGCCAACTTCTGGATTTGTATTCATACTCAATGGAGATTTTGTCTCTTGGAAAAGTTCCAAATAGGAAACTACTGCGGATTCAACCAATAAGGCTGAATACGTTGCATCATAAACTGCTGCTAAGGAGTCCGTTTGGATGAGAAATTACTTCCAAGATTTGGGCTTAATTCCTGAAGGATTTGGTCCAGTCCCGGTGTACTGTGACAACACGGGTGCTGTTGCTCAAGCAATGGAGACGAGGTCTCATCAGTGATACAAACATATACTGATAATGTTCCACATTATTCGAGAAATTGTGGGAAGATGAGACATCGCTGTCAAACGAGTTTCCTCTACAGAAAACATCGTTGATCCACTTACGAAGCCTTTATGAGGGCCGTTGTTTTAAAAATATCATGAAGCAATGAGACTACATCTGATGACTAGTTGGCTATAGGACAAGTGGGAGATTGTTATAGTAGGTGCCCAACTAGCCAACTGTTGGTAATGGAGTTTGTTAGCTCTATTGTAAAAAAGATCTTTATTCATTTATATAATTTACATTTAGGTGGTCTTTATACTTTCTATTATTGCTAAAGACCTTGAATATACTATAGTGTATGCTAGATTTCATAGTGGATTTGAGGCTATCATGAAGCGCATACAATAATACCTATACATTCTAAATTAGTTTCTAATTGATTGGACCGTCCAAAACAAGGATAAGGGCCATCCGAGTTCGATACTAGCATCTGTGATGCAAAGTACCATGCTTCATTGGTAGAGAACATGGTGATGTTCTGAGCATATATGATGGATAGTGACCCGATGATCTATCGGAATACCGTCATTCAGACTTTCCAAGTGGTTACCATTTGTCGAATGGATAAAGTCCGAGGTTTTGGTTGTACATAATTAGTTCTTAGGACTAGAAATATCATTGAGACTCTACATGATAGACGTCTCATTTTGACTCGTTTACCGACTCCGTGAGGGTCATTAGGTGGTGAGAGTGGATGAGGTCCCGATGCATGTATGATTCGATGTTTTGTTGTCGAGGATTCAATGCTCGCCTTGGTGCATGGATATCCTATGCCATCTGAGGAGATAATTGTGTGACAAATCTCTGACCTGAGTACTTGATGTGCGGTAAATGGGTTTACCTTAGCAGATGCGATGTCGCTATTTGATGTATTTCATAGTTATCGAATCACTAGCCACTCTCGATTTACCAGTGGTCTTGATTCGATCGGGATATTTGATATGAAAGGACAATAATGTACGTTAACCATGATCGATAAGGAATCATGGGGCGATGCTATTAGCGCCTTATTATGGTCCGACGGGTAAGTCCAAAAATTTGTTTTCGGAGTCACAAGGAGTTGTGAACCCATGACTAGTTGTATCCCTGAACCATTGAAGGTCATATAAGTACTGATTTTCCAATTCTCATACAGATATGGAACTCAATGTGTTGAGTACAGTCAGGAGCATAACTTCTAAAATTGGCTGCGGGAGTATGACTTCCATTTTAGTTACCAGAGTGGAACTGCTAATTTTAGATTCAGTGGTCCGAAAATTTGTTTTCGCATCATATTGTACATTCTTAAAACTGTGTACATCGGTCCGATCTGATTTTCTATTAGAATTATGATGAAACAACAATGATGGATTCAAATCTGGTTGGATCAGGCTTGGATTTTCCTTGGGCCATCAAACTTATTTAAGCCAATGAAGTATCTATAAATGGAAGACTAGGGAGGGTTGAAAAGTGCACCACGTTAAACAACCAAAGTTTGCTTAACTTTTATCTCCTCCTCTCCTCTTGGCTACAACCTTCTAAGTGTCGCCGCCGTCGTCGTCGCCTGTTGATGACGTTGCTGTCGCCGTCGTAGCACATCGTTGCGATATCCCTCTGAGGACTGGTCGGAACCTGGCTCTTAGTCGTCAAAGGTAAACATTCAAACACCCTCTAATGATTTAATATTTATTTTATTACGTATGAGCATCCCCGACCATCGAGCTGAATAAAAATTTTAAAATCCTCGACTATCTGTCCGGGCGCCTTCCGTTCTTTAATACTTTTGCAATTTTTTTGGATATTATTTTTTTAAATAAAGCACAGTGTTAGAGGGCGTTAGAACTTTGATGTGCTTTTGTTTGTTTCATTAATTGTCAAATCAATTTATTTACAATTAAATTTTGGTAGAGACCTCCACATGACACTCTTTAATTCGCACTCGGACCTCTTTGAACATAGTTTTGTTTTCCATTCTTAATTTCCCCATGCCGTATACGTATTTATTTCTCTTTAATGCTATCATTAAATGAATGGTCAGATACATTATGTTATATATTAAAAAATTTTGACTTGAAGGTACTCTCGACACATAACATTAGTAAACTTGGACATGACAATATGTTAAAGTCAACTTTACTATATTGACTAGCTAAAATGGTATATATACTTTTATAATATAAATTTTAAGAGTAAAAAAAGTTTGGTGTACAAACTATTGACACATAAACAAAGTGGTCTATGAATTACTATAAATAGCTCCATTGGTTCATGATTAAGAAGTCAATTTTATCCTAACACTAAATTGCTTTTAAGTCCAATTACTCTAAATAAACTCAGTTAGGTCCATTTATTATTTTTAATTTATTCTAAATATTTATTATCAATTGATGCTATACTTTTTATATTAAAGTAGATCTATTGTTTAATGCAAATATATCTCGGAAAACGTTTAATACTCAAATATGGTATATAATAAAAGTATTCTAGATAATGATAAAGTATATAACTTTTCTTAATCTATATATATTATAATATTAAAAATATGTGTTAACAACGTTTGCACCAAAATGTAAAAAAGCCCAGAATACAAGAAGCCACAGACACAAAAAGAAAAATAGTGCTAACTTACAGTTAAAAAGCCAGAAACGGCATATAAGTAGTTAAAGCGTGCATGCGACGTGGGCCAAATCGTGTAATCGTGGAGGCGAAAAACTCCCCAATAACAGATAAGAAATCCATCAATAACAAGAACAACAATCATCTTCAACACTTTGCATAAATCTGCAAACGCTCTCAGCTATTCACTCAAAAATTTTATAATTTCAACTAGGATTTTCATTATTTTGCGAGTCTTGTAGTTCAAATTTCAGAATTAATTGTTTATATATTTTTGTCTGTAAATTCCTACAACTTGTTGAAAAAAACGAGCTATGTAAGGGCTTTATTTCCATAATCTCCAGTTTATTCCTTAATTTTTATATCACATTAGTTTAGAAGATTGGAACCAACGATCAAATTTAATTCTCATTTTCGTTTGATTCATTAGAAATTGAATTTTTATATTTTACACAATTTGATGCTCATGTGGGGCGCCCAGCAAATTGCACATACAAACAAAATTTGGCACTCACGATGGGATCGAGATATGCCGCCAAGAAAAAAGGAACCATCTGATAAGAACAAATAAATTGACAACATGCCAGAAATATAAGAGCTCCAAGCTGCAGAAGAGAACCAGCCAGAAATATCTATTCAAGGCATGGTGGACCTATTGAAGGCCACTCTTATGGCCAGGCTGTAATATAACAACCTGTCGAACCACAGGTACATGCCCCAGAGAAGAATGTTGTTGCTATGAAAGAGGCATGCAAAGTAATGGTTGAGGGTATTTTGGCTTACGTGAAGGCAGTGGTGAGTCACACCACTCAGTCCACAAATCAGGGGAATTTCCAAAATAAAGAACCAGAACAAGGTGCGGGGAGTTCTAGAGCAGGTGAAGCTCACCGCTCTATCCCAACTCCCCTGAGCCAGGAAGAGATGTACACACCTCCTCATAGGAGAGAACAAACCATTTTCCAGAAAACCCTGTGATTACTAGACGAAACGGAAATGGAAATCCGAGATCTCACCTACATCAGTTGTATAGCATAACTAGCCCAGTAAATCAACCTGGTTTGTATGAAGAAGGCATCGGTATGGGTTTCCAGCTATGAACGCTGACATCAATACTGGAATGGGGATTATCAAGCTCGGGGGCACAATACTACAATCATCCCCTCAAAAAACAGAAATGTGGGTATGATCGATATGGAAATGGTAAGAGAAACCGTACAAAAACTATATGACTAGCTCTGAGATTGATAGGCCGTCCTGAGTTTCACAGACCATATCCAGAGGTGAGACCACAACAATCCATACTCAAGAGGTTATAATATTCCAGATTTTAGTTTGTTCTCTGGAGAATATGGACAATCAACAGGAGAACACATTGTCAGGTTCACAACAAAATTTGGAATGCTGGCAAATCTGGACCATATAGCAAGTTTAAAACTCAGTTTATTCCCTAATTCATTAAATGGTACATCATTTACGTGGTACATGTTACTGCCAAGAAACTCGGTTCTCACCTGGAAAGATATGGAAAGGCAGTTTCACACTCAGTTTTATCACATCGAAACAAAAGTACGTATTGCTTATTTGTACATAATTAGCCAAAAGAAAGGTGAATCTGTTTATATGTTTGTGGACAGGTTCAATAAGATGAAAAATAGGTGCAAAATCTTCCAACCAGAAGTGGAATTCGTCAAAATGGCGCAGAAAGTGTTGGACTTTGAGTTGAGGAAGAAATTCCAAGGCATGGAATTTAGAGACTTCTTTTAGTTATGTTCCAAAGTGGTGGAGTATGAAGAATTGTTAAAAGAGGAAATTTACAAGAAAAATATAATATTAGGCTCGTGCTATCAGGAAATAGAAGAGGTAGCCTTGGCGGAACTCCGCACCAATGGATCATGTATCTGCCCTTTACTCAAGAAAAATTCGGGGGAGTCAAAGAAGAAAAACAACACACACCCTATCAAGGACATGCAGTACACTTTTGATGTCTCTAAAACGGATGAGATATTCGATTATTAGGTAAAAGAAAAGTTCATTACTTTTCCACCAGATCATCGAGTACCTTCCAAATAAGAAACCAAGGGACGTGACTATTGTAAGCATCATAATTCATAACAACATACTACAAGGTCATGTTGGGATGTGAAGAACATTATGCAAGAAAGGATCAACAAAGGAGTGTTGAAATTCCCAAAAAAATAATATTCCATGGCTGTGGACAAAGACCCGTTCCATCTAGTGGAATATACAAATGCGAAAACGAGAGACTTGAGAGAATTCTTGAATGATAGACAGGAAAGGCATGTCATGACCGAGAAGAAGGTCAGAACCTGTTGGATTCCAAAAGGACGATGTTTGAAACTAACGGAAGTTATGGTAGATTAAGAGCAAAACGTATTGAAAGGATAGGAAATGTTTGTGTATCTACGGCCCATTGGCCGATGAACCAATATTTTCCCAGGAAAAAAGTGACTATTACTACCCAGGGGAGGCATATCATCGAATGTCAAGAGGATACCAGAAAGAAGAAGAAACTTCTCGAGGATTCAAACAGTAAACACTCATAAAATGCATGGTCACAGTGAGAAAAGTGAGTCTAGTGGAAAAACTCAAAGAGTGAGAGCAGAGAAGCATCAAGCTATACCAAGGTTTGTCCTGCCCAGGAATGACATTGATGATGATTGGAGAGTTGTTCGACACAAGAAATTCCCTAAACCACTCACTAGAACGCAAAAAAAAAAAGAAGAATGCTTAAAGAATGAGCAGCTGCTAAGAGGGAAGTAGCAGGAATGATGGTTAGAAAGTTCATGTTATGTATAAAGGCTACTGAAGACAAGAGTAGTGAGGATGGTGATAATCTACTTACTGAAGATGATACATGAGAGAACAAAAAATTGATTTTCTTGTGGGTAAATTTCATATATCAATAGATTAAAACACTGGAGTGGTGATTTTGTGAGGTCTGGCAGATTAGAGACCTGATTAGGAGATTAATTGGGTTTAGCGTGGATCAGATCAGACGCGAGCTGATCTGGGTGGAATAGTTCTGAGATGAACTGCTTCATTGGGTGTTAATCGGATTTTCTGTTGTGAGATGTTTTTGGAAAAACAGCGTAGAAGCGATCGGCTCTGGGGTTTTTCTGTATTAGTGTAAGCTGTTAGAAGATGGATCATGAGTTTGATTCAGCTTGGGGATGTTCTGGGTGCCATGAGCTGAGCCTTCAGATCGTGCGGGTTATGTTGCGATAGTTAGTTGATATCATCTTAGGCGTAAGCTTGTTCTGTTTAGAAGAGAGCTGTTCGAGGTTATCAGACCGGACAAGAGCTGTTTGTGGTTTCAGCTTTGGATATAACTGATTGTGGTGGTCAGGGTGTCAGGCCCCGTGCTAATCAACAAGGATTAACAACTCAAATATGCACATAATAGCAGAAGCATAAAATAGGGCTTAAAAATTTTTGAATAATTTTGGGCCTGATCCAATAAAACCTCTATTCAAACTATTCATAATCAAAATAAGATTTGACTCAAAATCCAAATCACAACAGGTAACAATTACAATACAACAACGATTCCCCAGATACATATAACCTCATGGCATTCCCTGGATCAATACATAACATAATAACTGGGACTCAAGAAAATGGGGATCGACCAGCTGAAGTTCCAGTCTGTCCAGCTTGGTTACCTGATGATCCTGCAAATGGGCAACACAGACCCAACAACACAAAAGCAGGAAAAAGAATACGAGGTCAAGCCTCAGTACGAAGAGCACTAATACAACAACAAATCATAAACATGCAGTATTCTAAGTCATGAATGCATGGGGCTGTCAAAGAAATCGGTCATCAAGGCCTGCTAATCAGCTGGCAGTAATTTCTGTCGAGCCTCGATACCCGCACAGTGTATCAACCGGGGAAATCATCGGTCCGTGATCTTCAGGCCCGTCAGCCATCACAACTCGGTGATCCTCAGACACAACTAATCAGTCGGTCACCACTACGATGATAGCGTTGGACCTTTCAGGCGCGACACATCTGTCTGTTGATCACAACGTGGCTCTATCTCAGGTTCTCAATCGATCATAGGCTCAATATGTATGCATGAATGTCAAGAAATTCAAATCTGATTTCAGCATGCATAAATTACGTAAACAGAGCATATCAAATCAATCAAGCTGTTCACATAAACACAGAATCACAGAACACAGATATCATGCCACAGAATACTAACACGCTTACGCTCAAAGCTGTTAACAAAATCTAAACTCGTACCTCTACACTCAAATTCTACCTCAACAGATCTTACTCAGACACGACAACTTCAGTTTGCTCAATTGGCTTCCTCACTGGTCTCAACAGCTACAGCAGGAACTACCTCAAGAGTCCAGAAGAACCAAATAACGCTCGGGTCAGATCTCTCGAAAAGCTTCGAACAAACAGACTCTTCGCGCTTCTCCTCTAATGTCAAATCAGGCTTCCTAACTGGTATCAATCGATAGGTCTAAGCACCACGAGCTCAGCGTCACCAGTCTTGCTCCAATTTACAACAGAAATCAATGGAAATCTACCGGAGAAGTGTTCGAATGAACAGTAATAATCGAGGGTTTCACTGGAGGAAACGATAAGGAATGTCGGGTTCAAAATACGCTAAGTGTTGAGCAGCACTTGGTATATAATCCTCGAGTTAAAGCTATTGTTCTAACAATTGAGATCTCTGCTTAAGCTAAGGCAAAAGTCCTCTCAAAGCTGAATCCAGCGTTCTCCCTCTTCCGGCTCTGCTGATACAATACATACATCTAAACGCTCTACTAACTCATACAGCAAACGACGTCGCACCAACTAATCTAAACGACGTAGCAGAGCTTCCACAGTTGAAACAGATCTCTCCCTAGCAACATCTGAACGCTAACAACAACAGTCAACTCAGATGTGTTGACCAACACGTGGCAGCTTCTCGCACCCGCGCGCTAACGCAACAGATGTCTCTCGTTACTCTCATAACAGCGCTCGCTAGCTACTCAGCACTGTTGACCCACGTTGACATCTGGTCACGCCATGAAACAGATTTCACTCACTAGCGAGACATCTGAAATTGCAAAACGATGACGCATTCACTACTGAGTACTCACAAATTCCCGCGCAAAGACGCTGCTGGCCCATCTTCTTCCAGCGATGATCCTCAAGTCTGAATTACCACTTGAATCACTTACCGATATGAAAATGCAGCTACTGAACTCCAAATTCAACACAGATTTCTCCCGATAGCGCCTAACTACTCAAAGCTGAACAATTCTAAACCAAAATCTGAATTTCGAAAATCAAACTCTCAATTAATTAAAATTTTCGAATCTCAATCCTCACATTCTCCCCACCTTAAGAGATTTCGTCCTCGAAATCAAAGGCAAATACAGAGAAGAATTGACAAAACATCTAAAATTCACCAAAACAACTCCACTGTCAAAGCTCAAACAGATGAGGCCATTCTTGTCTCATCTTCTCCTCTACTTCCCAAGTAGATTCTTCTTGGCCATGCTTACTCCACTGGACCATAACCAACGGAATTACCTTATTCCTCAACTGCTTCTCCTTTCTCTCCAGAATCTGAACTGGGTATTCAACATAACTCAAGGCAGCATCTAGCTCAACTTCATCAGTCCTCAACACACGGGACGGATCTGGCTCATATTTTCTCAACATTGACACATGAAAAACATCATGTATCGCTGCTAACTCACCAGGAAGCTTTAATCTATAATCCAACTGTCCAATCCGCTCAACAATCTCAAAGGGCCAACGAATCTAGGAGCTAACTTACCCTTAAATCTTAAAGCGCATCACGCTTTTGAAAGGATAAATATTGAGAAACACACGATCGCCAACCTCAAACTCTAACGGTCGACGTCTATGGTTATCATAGCTAGAGAAACTATCTTGAGCAGCTTTCATTCTACTCCGAATCAAATCAATCTGATCCTTCATGTGTTGCACAAACTCAGAGGTAGAAAGCTGTTTCTCACCAACTTCTTCCCAACAGATAGGAGATCTACACTTGCGACCATACATCGCTTCGAATGGAGCCATCCCGATAGTCACTTGGTAGCTGTTGTTGTAAGAAAACTCCACCAGGGATAACGAATCCTGCCAGCCACCATCGAAATCCATCACAATTGCTCGCAGCATATCTTCTAAAGTCTGTATGGTTCTCTCAGATTGGCCATCTGTCTGGGGATGATAAGCAGTGCTCATTGCCAACCTCGAACCCATAGCTGCTTGCAAGCTCTTCCAGAATCTAGATGTGAATCTTGGATCTCTGTCGGACACCATCGAAACAGGCACTCCATGCAATCTAACCACATGGTAGATGTACAATCTCGTCATTTTCTTCATCGAACACCTTACATCATAGGGAATGAAATGGGCTGACTTCGAGAGTCTATCAATCGCCACCCAAATCGCATCGCATCCCATACTCGATCGAGGCAAATGAGTCACAAAAGCCATGGTTATGTGCTCCCAATTCCACTGAGGCACTTCTAAACTCTGCAAAAATCCACCAGGTCTCTTTCTTTTGGCCTTGACCTGCTGGCAATTCAAACATCGAGCAACAAAACCAGAAATGTCGCTCTTCATGCCTTCCCACCAAAAGTGAGACTGCAAAGCATGGTACATCTTTCTCTCGCCCGGATGCACACTGTACCGACTACAATGCGCTTCATTCAGAATAGTATCTTTCAAATCAATCAGGTTCGGAACCATTAATCTTCCTCGGAATCTCAAACACCCATCAGAAGCAACAGAGAAATCATCGAACTGACCATTCTGAGCCTTAATCTTCAATTCATGGATATAAGGATCAGTCCTCTGTGCTTCTCTAATGTCACTCACAATCTGTGGTTCAACCTGAATAGAAGAAACTATGAAGTACTGATCATTCGGCTGAAATCGCCAACCAGAAGTACTCAATTGCTCGTGGACTCTCGAGATACTCAAAGATGTTAGCATTGCAGGCTGGGCTTTCCTACTCAAAGCATCGGCTACCAAGTTCATCCGCCCAGGCTGATACTGAATCTCGCAATCAAAATCCTTGAGCAACTCCATCCAACGACGCTGTCTCATATTTAGATCTGACTGGGTGAAGATATACTTCAAACTCTTGTGGTCGGTGTACACCACAAACTCCTCACCATACAAGTAATGACGCCAGATCTTCAAGGCGAAAACAATCGCTGCCAACTCCAAGTAATGAACAGGGTATCTCGTCTCGTGGGGTTTCAATTGTCGAGATGCATATCAATCACGTACCCGTTCTGCATCAAAACACATCCTAAACCACTCAAAGATGCATCGGAGCAGACAACAAAACCTCCAGATCCCGATGGTAAAGCCAACACAGGAGCAGTCGTCAACTTCTACTTTAGCATCTGAAAACTCGACTCACATTCATCAGTCCAAACAAACTTCCTATCCTTTTGGGTCAACTGAGTCATCGGCCTGGCTATCGAAGAGAACTTCTCAATGAAACGCCTATAATAGCCAGTCAATCCCAAGAAACTACGGATCTCGGAAACATTCCTAGGTCGCTCCCAGTTAAGAACTGCTTCGACCTTACTAGGATCCACAGAAATCCCTTGCGCTGAAATCACATGACCCAAGAAGATAACTCTGTCTAACCAAAATTCACACTTGCTGAACTTGGCATACAATTGTGAGTCTCTCAGTCTCTGCAACACTAGCCTCAAGTGCTCTTTATGCTCTCTGAGACTCCTAGAATACACCAAAATGCCATCTATGAAGACAATCACGAATCGATCGATGTACTCGATAAAGACGCGATTCATCAAATCCATGAACACAGCAGGAGAATTCGTCAATCCAAACGGCATCACAAGAAACTCATAATGCCCGTATCTCGTTCGGAAAGCTGTCTTCGCTACATCAGCGTCTCTAATCCGCAACTGGTGATAGCCAGAGCGCAAATAAATCTTGTAGTACACGGCAGATCCTTGCAACTGATCGAACAAGTCATCAATCCTCGACAACGGATACTTGTTCTTCATTGTCGCTTTATTCAACTGCCGAAAATCAACGCATACATAGATCCATCTTTCTTCTTCACAAACAGAATCGGAGCTCCCCAAGGCGAAATACTCGGTCGAATGAAGTATTTCTCAAGAAGATCTCTCAACTAATCCTTGAGTTCTTTCAACTCTGCTGGCGCCAACCGATACGAAGCTCTAGAAATCGGGGCTGTACCAGGCACCAACTCTATACTGAAATCAACCTCTCGTCTCGGAGGGAATCCAGGAATCTCGTTTGGAAACACATCTGGGAACTCTTGAGCAATCGGAACATCGCTCAACTCCACTCGCGACTCATGGGAAACGTCTAGGCATAGATTATAATCCTGAATTCTCTAGTGACAACAAACTAAACATCACCATGGAAGATACTAAAGGAATCTTATGTCGCAAATCAGTACCATAAAACTCCCATTTCTCTCCAAATCGAGGCCTAAACCTCACCACACCATGGAAACAATCAACGGTCGCTCTATTTTCGATCAGCACATCCATACCCAAGATATAATCAAAATCTCTAATTCCCAAAATAATTAGATGGGTCACCAAAACATGCTCATCAAACCTAATCAGGCAATCCAACATCACCTCTCGGGACAACAGACTCACACCAGCAGGGGTGGACACGGAGACAACATCACACAGTGGGGAAGAACTCAACCCACGCTCATACACAAACAACTCAGAAATGAAGGAGTGTGATGCTCCAGTGTCAATCAAAACTCGTGCAGGAAAATCAAAGATAAGCATGTACCAGCAATCACTCCCGTAGGTATCTCATCAGCCTGCTATCTCGTCAAGGAATTTTCCTGGGCCTGCTGCGGTCCCGAAAACTGAGGTCTCGAGGGTACACCAAATCTAGAAGGCTCACGAGGTTGGAATCCCGAATGTTGGGACGGAACAAAAGGTTGCTGTCACTGCGAAGAACCACCGGCGGAACCTTGCTGTGACTGACTCAAGGACTGCCCTCCCATCAAAGGACACGCTCTAGCAAAATGTCCCGGTTGTCCACAGAGATGACAAAGACCTCGAACTCCATGACACTGCGAAGTCTCATGCTTCCCTCCGCACTGTCCACATAACACACTGCCACCAGAACTCACAGAACCAGAGGAACTCGAATGCGCCTTCTTCTTAAAATGTTTGCTCGTGGCTTGAACCTCTGACGATTCGATTGCTGCGACCCCTGAGGAGACTGAAACGATTGCGACACATCTTGCACCGGTTGAAAAGTGCGTCCCAATGACGGCTGAACCGGAGCCTGTGCCTCCAACAAACTCTCCTCAATATCTACAGCCCGATCCACGGCCTCAGCATAAGTCGCAGGTGAACCATACAACACCATCCGGAACAAATCAGGCCTCAAACCCTTCAGGAACTTATTCCTCTTAGTCCTCTCCTGGTTAGCTACATGGGGAACATACATCAAAAGCGAAGAGAACTGTCTGGCATACTCGGCCACCTTCATATTCCCTTGCTTCAGGTTGTCAAACTCTCGCTCACGACTGTTGTAGTAGGACTCTGGGGTATACTCCTGTCGGAACGCTGCACAGAAGCTCTCCCAAGTAATCACAGCCCCATTCTCTCGCAATATACGGGAAGTACCTCTCCACCAGCGCTGCGCGTTATCTCTCAACTGCAACACCGCTAGCTTCAACCTCTTCTCGGGGACGTATTCCAAGGTATCAAACAATTCTTCCATCTGAACTAGCCAAACCTCGGCCATCAAACCTCCTTCGGCTCCAGCGAACGTAGGGGGATTCGTCCGCTGAAACCTTGCTAGAACTAACTCCATCTCGCCAATCTGTCTCGTCACATCTTCCACCGCTGCCTATCTCTCTCGACGATGCAAAGGGATAGTCTGCTGAATGCCCTCCTCACTATCCGAGGCCCTAGACTCATCAGCTGAACGTCAAGCAGTCCTACCTCTACCTCTCCTCGGCGGCATCTAAACAAATCTCAGGGTAAGGACTAACAGCAGATAATCACAGAGGCATGTAAAATGATCACATAAGCCACAAAGTCAATCAAAATCAAATCCAAACTCTGTGCCTAGACTCGAGTGTGATCAAAGGAAACGAGCTTATCCCAGTTTAAGCTCTGATATCAAAAATTTCAGGCCCCGTGCTAATCAACAAGGATTAACAACTCAAATATGCACATAATAGCAGAAGCATAAAATAGGGCTTAAAAATTTTCGAATAATTTTGGGCCTGATCCAATAAAACCTCCATTCAAACTATTCATAATCAAAATAAGATTTGACTCAAAATCCAAATCACAACAGGTAATAATTACAATACAACAACGATTCCCCAGATACATATAACCTCAGGGCATTCCCTGGATCAATACATAACATAATAACTGGGACTCAAGAAAATGGGGATCGACCAGCTGAAGTTCCAGTCTGTCCAGCTTGGTTACCTGATGATCCTGCAAATGGGCAACACAGACCCAACAACACAAAAGCAGGAAAAAGAATACGAGGTCAAGCCTCAGTACGAAGAGCACTAATACAACAACAAATCATAAACATGCAGTATTCTAAGTCATGAATGCATGCGGCTGTCAAAAAAATCGGTCATCAAGGCCTGCTAATTAGCTGGCAGTAATTTCTGTCGAGCCTCTATACCCGCACAGTGTATCAACCGGGGAAATTATCGGTCCGTGATCTTCAGGCCCGTCAGCCATCACAACTCGGTGATCCTCAGACACAACTAATCAGTCGGTCACCACTCCGATGATAGCGTTGGACCTTTCAGGCGCGACACATCTGTCTGTTGATCACAACGTGGCTCTATCTCAGGTTCTCAATCGATCATAGGCTCAATATGTATGCATGAATGCCAAGAAATTCAAATCTGATTTCAACATGCATAAATTACGTAAACAGAGCATATCAAATCAATCAAGCTGTTCACATAAACACAGAATCACAGAACACAGATATCATGCCACAGAATACTAACACGCTTATGCTCAAAGCTGTTAACAAAATCTAAACTCGTACCTCTACACTCAAATTCTACCTCAACAGATCTTACTCAGACACGACAACTTCAGTTTGCTCAATTGGCTTCCTCGCTGGTCTCAAAAGCTACAGCAGGAACTACCTCAAGAGTCCAGAAGAACCAAATAACGCTCGGGTCAGATCTCTCGAAAAGCTTCGAACAAACAGACTCTTCGCGCTTCTCCTCTAATGTCAAATCAGGCTTCCTAACTGGTATCAATCGATAGGTCTAAGCACCACGAGCTCAGCGCCACCAGTCTTGCTCCAAGCAACGACAGAAATCAACGACAATCTACCAGGAAGTGTTCGAATGAACAGTAATAATCGAGGGTTTCACTGGAGGAAACGATAAGGAATGTTGGGTTCAAAATACGCTAAGTGTTGAGCAGCAATTGGTATATAATCCTCGAGTTAAAGCTACTGTTCTAATAATTCAGATCTCTGCTTGAGCTAAGGCAAAAGTCCTCTCCAGCGTTCTCCCTCTGCTGGCTCTGCTGATACAATACAGACATCTAAAAGCTCTACTAACTTATACAGCAAACGACGTCGCACCAACTAATCTAAACGATGCAGCAGAGCTTCCACAGTCGAAACAGATCTCTCCCTAACAACATCTGAATGCTTACAACAACAGTCAACTCAGATGTGTTGACCAACACATGGCAGCTTCTCGCACCCGCGCGCTAATGCAATAGATGTCTGTCGTTACTCTCATAACAGCGCTCGCTAGCTACTCAGCACCGTTGACCCGCTTTGAAATCTGGTCACGCCATGAAACAGATTTCACTCACTAGCGAGACATCTGAAATTGCAAAACGATGACGCATTCACTACTGAGTACTCACAAATTCCCGCGCAAAGACGCTGCTGGCCCATCTTCTTCCAGCGATGATACTCAAGTCTGAATTACCACTTGAATCACTTCCCGATAGGAAAATGCAGCTACTGAACTCCAAATTCAACACAGATTTCTCCCGATAGCGCCTAAGTACTCAAAGCTGAACAACTCTAAACCAAAATCTGAATTTCAAAAATAAATAACTCTCAATTAATTAAAATTTTCGAATCTCAATCCTCACAGAGGGTGAGAACTGTTTGGAATGCATGATCTGTTCTGTTGGTGCGATCTGTTACAACTGGGCATGCATCACGAGCTGAGTTGACCGTCACAAGCTAAGTTGACCGTTGTGAGCTGAGTTGACCATCGTGAGCTGGGTTGATCATCGCGAGCTTGTGAGGACTGGAATTATTAGATGGTAATTGAGTCATTTGTGCTCTTGGTTAGTGGCTTCTTGATGAGCATTGAGGAATGCTGGATTGTTGCATGTTTCAGTTTTGGATGGGTTCTGGTATTCTTTCAGTTCGGTTTGTAATTGTGGTTTGTTTTGAGGACAAAATCCATTCTAGTTGGGGAGAATGTGAGGACTGGAATTATTAGATGGTAATTACGAGTTGACCAGATCATATTAGCGTTAAACCCAAAGTGATACTTCAGCTGTATAAGCTGTTGGTGAATAGACCAGCTTAGATGTGTGTTGGTCCAGGTTTCATTGGAAATCTGGTTTTGCAAGTTGTTCGGGTTTTAGTGCAGATTACCATTGTTTGTAAACATGGTTTTAAGCATTGATGGTTAGAGCTGATTGATAGGTTATTAGTAGAGATGTTACAACTTGAGGATTCTGGTTACTAAGAATCAATTTTGTTATGAGCTGGTTGAGGTAAACTATTCCAAGTTCAGTGTAAGCTAGAACCAGCTTAGAGGTCTGCTGGTGAGTTTTGAGGATAAACCAAGACCAGTTTTGGTGTGAGATGGTCAGGCAGATTAGTCCCGAGCTAGATAGGCAGTTGAAGCGCTGAGCTAGATTGTATCATGTGAACTGTTTAGCGATTAGCTGAGGCGAGTTGTAAGTTGTTGGGGACCTTCGGGTTTGGTTTGGATCAGATCGGGTGTGAGCTGGCCTGAGAGAATAGCTCTGAGCTTGGTTGTTTTGGTGTGCTGGTTTGAGTATTGCCGCGAGCCGGTTTTTGGGGATACCAGCTTAGAGGTGAACAACTTTGAGGTTTCCTTTGTATGGGCGAGCTGGACCCAGCTTAGAGAGGTGTTGGATGCCCCGAGATGGTCTGATTGGAAATGTGATTTGGTTGTTTGTGTTTGTGTACCTAAACTGGAATAGAGGAGAGGTCTGAGCTGATATGAGAACTGTAGACCAGACCGAGTCTGTGGGAGTGATCCAAGGTGGGTGTGTATTGCTTGAAGTACCTGAGCTGGTCACCAGAGCACTGTGCTGGTTGAAAACAACATACTCCCTGAGCTGGTTTGGGTGCTTGAGCTGGTACAGTAGAGAAGTCTGAGCTGGTTTGACTTTACTGTAGCTTTGATTGGGAGTATATATATATATAAGTATTGACCAACACTTAGTAATTTATGACACACATATCTTTTCTTCTCTCGTGAGTTCCCGACATATATCTTCAAACCCTTGTGACTACTGTTCACCCGATAACTTCTTTTTCCGATTTCCGGATATTGGCTGGTCAGATTTGAGTGAGGCTACCTCGGTTGGAAACCCCTCTTCGAGACCAACGTTCTTGTACCAGTTTGGGAGTTGGCAGGAGGCCGGACATGAGAATAGCTGGTGAACTGCATGAGCTTGGTTCCGCTATTTTCCGACAGAGTTGAACTCCGGTTCAGATTAGATCCTTTCTTGTGGTTTTTCCCTTGATTTCTTGGCCGAGACTTGAGCAGATCAGGGAGTGTGTTCTGCTGCTATCCACAAGCTGAGCTGAGGTATTGTACCAATATCTGCTAAAGGTACGTATTGAGCTTATTTTAACAGCTTTGACATAAGCATGAGAATAGTTCCAACATGAAGTGATTGTTGTGTATACATGCTGGTTGTAAGCTGAGTTTGCTTAGCCATGCTGCTTATGATGATTATCTAATTTGCTTATGTTTGATTAAATGTGAATTGTATGTTGATTGTGTAAACCGAAATTGTCTTGGATACATGCATATCATGTTGAGCCTAATCCTTTGAAAACAGATTAATCACTGAGTCTTGATTTGCCGGCTGAGCCGTCGAGCCTGAGAATCCTATGCTTTCACTGAGACATGATTGCCAGATGAGTCGCTGTGATTTGTATTTCAATGATTTATTGAGATTTGATTGCCAGCTGAGTCGCTGTTCTTTGATTATCGATGATTCTTGGTACCATTCATGCATTGCACGACTTGAGATATTGCATGTCTTATTTAATTGTTGTTTTATGAGTGACTTCATACTGAGGCTTGACCTCGTTTTCTTTCCCTTCTTGGGACTGCTTTGGTCTTGATTTGGCCTGTGCAGGTTCTTCAGGTAATCCATATAGACCGAGTGATGCGTCAGCTGGTAAAGCTCCGTATTGAGTCCCAGTTATGTATATGTATTGAGCTAGTTTGCCAGGGGATGCCCTGCATGAAAAAATACTTGTATTAAGATATGTATCGTTTGAGCTACTTGCATACATTTCCGGTACTGTTCTCTTGTGTAGATTTTGAGTTAAAAATCTATACTTGACAATGTTTGTATTTTGAATCGTATTTTCAGTTCAGGACGTTAACGAAAATTTTTAACCCACATTTTTAGCTTCCGTATTTTGTGTTAATTTGATAATTAACCTCTGAACATCGGGCCTGACAGAGTTGTTCTGAGTGTTGGGGATCCGGATCCGCCCCCCGGCTAGGCAGCGGAAGAACAGAAAATAGATGCCGGGAGACGATCAATACGAAAAATACAATAACAAACTACGACATTCATAGGATGTTTACGTGACTACCTTGCTGGCACTTGTGCCTGGCTCCAACCGTAGTTACAATAACGTCGGCTCTTCTCGGTAGATTGCGGTAGAAATCGCCAATCCGATCCATGACCAGAAATGAGACTCCTTCGTCAGCCTGCACTAGAAGGACTGACGAGATCTGCACGAACGGATTCTCCTCGTCGAATTGGCCGGAAACGATTTTCCGGCGAAGACGGGCGGCGGCGGCGGCGACGGCGGCTTGTAGAGAGGGGACGGGGGGGGGGGGGCAACACTAGGTTTAGGGTTAGGTTTAGAGTGTTAAGTGTCTTGAAGTCTAGTCCTAATTCTATATTAAATAGAATTAAAGATGTACTTGGACTGGCCCAACGGGCCCGGGTCCAACGATGAACATTCAGTTCATCTCCACCACCGAGACTTCATCGTAACTCCGATCGCCGATCAGATCGGACCGATCGATTCAGTTTCCAAAACTGAACACTATGATTTGAAAAACCGTTTTTCAGAACCCCAGTGCAAAATGACCGTTTTGCCCTTCAACAGCAGGGAACCCCGGTTTGACCCCTGTTGACTTTTAGGAAGTCGCACTCCCCAACCTCTCCTCGCGCTCAACACATTGAGCTGAGTATCCGTGCAAGAATCTCGAATCTAGCACTTATGTGACCCTCAATGGTTCAGGGATACAGCTAGCCGTGGGCCCACAACCATTGCGGCTCCGGAATCACAATTCCGGACTTGCCCATCGGATCATGGTAAAGCGTCTAGCAACATCGCCCCATGATCCCCTAGGTATCACTGATAGTGCCTGTAACAACCAGTTGGTCGTGGTTAGCGTACAGTACGGTCCTTTTAATCCATATATCCCGATCAGATCAACGACCATTGGTAAATCGAGAGTCGCTATAGATCCGATAGCTATGCATACATCTTGGAGATCGAATAGTGACATCGCGAGTGTAACTAGGTAAACACATTTACCTAAAACACTTCTAGTACTCTGGCCAGAGATTTATTCACTATTATCCCCTCAGATAGCATAGGATATCCACGCATGTCTGCGAGCGGTGAATCCTCGACAACGATGCATCGACTCCTACATGCATCGGGGTCTCACCCAATCCCGACGCCTTATGACCCCAAGTGAGTCGGCAAATGGGTCAAAGTGACACGCCTATCATGTAGAGTCTCAATGACGTTTCGAGTCGTGAGGACTAATCAGTACAACCAAGACCTCGGACTTATCCACTCGA
>KQ986815.1:160160-176382 GCA_001598015.1 Dorcoceras hygrometricum
CTAAAAATGAACTCGAAAATCCAAAGTCAAATAAATCATAAGACAATAATCAATGCAAATAATTAATAAAATGATAAGGCATGCGATTTAGGTAGCAAAATTCCTAGGCGTTACATCACTCGTCTCAACACACGGTACTAGAGCATAAACAGATCACTCAACTTGTTGTTTCCAAAGCTCATTAGAGCGTGGTAGCTATCCACTCGTCTCATAGCGGCTAACAACAAAACCAGCAGGGAGATGGGGAGCACGGTATTGCCACTCGTCCTCAACAACAGCACCTGGTACATACGGGTTAGCACAACAACAACAAACGGCTAACAGATATGAGCTCAACAGGAAATATGCGTGTATGCCAATGCTACAGCTTACAATAATCAGCACAGAACAACGGTAAGCAATAACCGCACGCTAGCATACACTACGCAACATACCAGCAAGCACACATAATATCCATGCCAATCTCAAAGCTGTAATACAAGCTCAAATCCGTAACTTCTGTTTCTGAGCTACAATTACCACAAAACAAGCCCCGAGTAACTCAAATCTGCCACCTGCTTGGCCAAACAACAACAACCAGCTCAGGGTCATTACGCACAGAACACGAACTGGGAGCCACCAGCTCAACCCAACTCTATCCTACCATTCTAACACGATAACTAGCTCTAAACGAATCACAAGGTAGAATCTAGTACTTACTCGAAGCATACCTGAACAGAAAATCTGCCAGTATATGAACAACGATGCACCGTAGCTTCTTCGCGTTCTTCTTCCAGCTTAACCCAAGCCTTCGAAAGTGGTAGTAATGGAAGCGTCTCGACAAGGGGAACTCAACGCTACCAATCTTGCTCCAATCGGAGTCTTATACCGTCGGAAATCGGAAGAAATATGCTACGATGAACAGTACCTAGGGTTCTAAGACGAACTGGAGTATCGAATTCTCGAGAGGAATATCTTCTAAGTGTTGGGAACTACTGACGTAAACGCAGTCAAAGTCCTCTATATATACAACTTAAATCTCCCCAAATCTGGTGAACAGTAGCCACCGACAACACATGGCTCACAGCTGGTACCAACTCAGATCTGAGTACTACTCCAGATCTGGACTATACGCCATCCCAGCGCGCTACTACCAAACGACGTCGGACATAAGTACGCCCAGAGCGACCAGCTCGCACTCAGATTTGGTTTCTCAAAACGGCATCGCATCACAATCCAGCTCCCGTAACCAACCAGCTCTCACACATCCAGATCTCACATCTCAGCTGGTTCCTTTAAACGACATCATACAACAATCCAGCTAGTTCATAAACGTGTATCGCTAAAAGGCATCGCATCGCGACCTAGATCCGAATGACCAGATCTCACACAAACACTGAGTAACGTCTACTGGTAACCCGAAACGACGTCGCACTATTTTCCGGCCTGGACAACTCGGAACCGGTATACACCAAAACAAACCAAAACCGATCTACATAGCGCTACCAGATTTCTCCCTCAAATCTGGTTTCTCCCAAAACGACGTCGCTCCACTCAACATATCCAACTTCCCGCTCCCAGAATAACTCGCGACACGATTCTTGAGCGCTCAATCAACCAAATTTGACCGTTCTACGAACCAGATCTGTAACACCTAGGAATTTTGCTACCTAAATAGCATGTCTTATCGTTTTATTTGATTATTTGCATGATTATTGCCTTATGATTCATTTGACTTGGATTTCGAGTCCTTTTAGAGTTTGTATTTAGATGATGCAAGGATGGAAGGAAGACGACGGGGACACCGAGGTATTGAGGTTTTCAATGAAAAATTTATTGCGAAGCCGTTTTAAAGAATTTTGTAAATGGAGGGATTGAGGATTTTATTCTTTTAAATGAGTAGCATTTTTGCTACTAAAATGACAAATTTTACACACACTTGCAACATTACTAAAAATCAAATCTTCTTACTTATCCCAACCCCATATTTTCAAAAATCATAGGCTAGGAGGGGAGTTTATTTTTACCAAACTTTCATTCAAATTTTCTAAGTGTGGAGGAGTAGCACTTTTTATCAATTTAAATAGAAACTTTGAGCATTCCTTAAACACAACTCTTGTCACTAATCTACCTAATTATTCCTAAATTACCCTCACTAATCTACCACTCCCTTATACAAAGGAAACACAAACCCTACTCCCTCCCCACTCCATAGTTCACGCCTTCCTCTCCCCACTCCATTGTACACGCCGTCCCCCTCCCCATTGCCTCTACATTTTTGTGGTGACTCAAGGCTTCACCCTTGGCTTGGTGTGGTGTTCCTTGTCTTCTTCAAAGCCTACATCACTTCTTGGTTGTAAGTTCTTACAAAGAAAGGCAAGTACAAAGCTTCCTTGATGCACCTTTCAAGCCTATGTACATATGTGTGATTATTTATGTTATGGTGATTTCATGAATCAACTTTTAATGCATATCATGCTGTTTAATGTAATTCATTCATGTATTTTGCAGCCAAGAGTAGATCTGAACGTGAGGTAGAGGGTTGGTGTCGAGGGGAAGGAGATATAGGCGTGGGTTGTGAGTCACGGCTTCTTCCTTGATTTCCTTGGCTTCGGGTGGGCATGCGAGGTCCAAGCGAGGCAGGAAATGGCCTATGGATAGAGAATGGTGAGCCCTTGAGGCCGAGGGAGGTGGAGGTAGCCTAGGTCATGGGTTATGTAGGTTGAGTCGTTCATGCTTGCATGACGGCTAGGGTTTGTGGAAGGAGTAAGAGCCTTGTATGGGCTAGGTTCAGGCCCAGAGGGGTTAGGAAGATGTCTAAGGGTCATCCATGGGTTGTTTCAGGGGTTGGTAGGGTGCTGGAGTCAAGGTAAGGGGCTGGTTCAAAGTTGTGTTCCTAGCCTCTCCCAGATGAGTTCCCGTGCGCGACTAGTAGGGTTGCGAGCGTCGATGTGGTCATCTCAGACATCATTTTTAAATTTTGTTTTTTCCAGAAGCTTCCATCGAGTTAGGGTCACGTGGGTCCAATTTTGAGGTCATTTGGTTAAGAAATTAAATTTTAGTGATTTTTACGGTTTTGTCGTGCAGAGCGGTTCCTTTCGGGGTATTTTTGGGAAAGTTGGGAAATTGAGTTATAGGGGTGCCAAAATTCATGAATGACTTTACTAGATGTTTTAAGGATAGTAGGAACTGTTTTTAAGCATTTTTGGAATTTATGAGATTTTTGGTCATTTTATGAAAATTAAATGCCTACAAAATGATTTTTTAGCATGTTTGACTATTTAAAGTGAAAGTGTTTACTTTGGAAGTATTTATGGGCAGAATATTCATGAGGTTATGAAATTTATTTATTTATTGAGTTTTGAGAAAATGATGGAGGCAAGAACGAGGAAAAATGATTTTTTTTGAATGATGGGAATTGATTGTGGTTTTTCTATGACGGATATGGGGTCGGGAGACGTTCCGCTTTTCATATCAAAATGACGGGTCTGGGCTTCAGATAAGTACTGAAGTGCCTTTCCAACTGACGGGCCTGGGCTTCAGATGAGTACTGGAGTGCCTTTCCAACATAGTACTAGTGTTTATTAGCTTGATCAAGAGAATTGAGGTTGAGGGACCACAGTCGAGGAACGAAATTCAAGAGAAAAATGTTTTAGAAAGTTCATTTCATTTATGCAAAGATTTTTAGCTATTTTGAGCATGAAATTGTTTTAATGCATACCTTTTAAGTCAAGAAACTATTTTAAGTAGAAATATTTTAATGCATGTGCATATATTATTTAGTACTCGTTATATCTAAGTTTTGTATTTGTTGAGTCTTTAGACTCACTATGTTTGGATGGTGCAGATGAGGCTGAGATCGAGATTGAGGGGCATGATTCCTGAGCGGATTGCGGTCGGGCTTGACACCAACCCAGTGACCTCTTGTTTCCGCTTAGCACTTTCAGTCTTTTTAGCATTCGTAGACTTGTTTTGAGGAAAACATATTTTTTTCTTATGCATGAGGATTTTTATGACTTAGCCAAATTTTAGCTATTATGCACGTTTATTCTATTGTTTAAGACTTTTATTAATCTTAGAAACCCTATTATGATGACTTACGATTATCGCTTCATTTACAAATATTTTATTATCTATTATGTGGGAGTTAGTATTTAAAGAAAAAAAAATATGTCTAGCATTTTCTTTTCCACATTTAAGATCTCTTTTAAACTAAATATAATTTTAGAAGTGAGGGACTTTACAGTTGGTATCAGAGCATGGTTCTGGTTTGGGTTGTGCCTACAGCTGACTGCAAGACACTCAATGAGTCTCGCCTAGTCTGTAAGTCTTAGTGTTTGACTGCTTTATATAATTGT
Source organism: Dorcoceras hygrometricum (assembly GCA_001598015.1). Taxonomy (NCBI): domain Eukaryota; kingdom Viridiplantae; phylum Streptophyta; class Magnoliopsida; order Lamiales; family Gesneriaceae; genus Dorcoceras; species Dorcoceras hygrometricum. The sequence goes on from KQ986815.1 coordinate 164,498, forward strand.
CCAATTACTTCCAGTTTATGTTTATTATTTTGAGATATTGATGTGATTATGTCTTGAGGCTATATGTTTGCATATATTATTTTTCTTTGAGACATGTTGAGATTAAGTAGTGAAATTCGTTACAAACCCCAGATGCCTCCCAGACGACAAGTTACCCCACCTCCACCACCACCGTTGAGCTCCAGCGAGCAGGTTCTAGCTGGGCTTGCACAGATTTTGAGACAGAATGTCTAGCTGGGCGGCCAGGACCGAGATGCCATATGAGAAGTTTCGCAAGATGGGGCCACTAGAGTTTACCGGTACCACCGATCCATTCTTGGCTGAGGGATGGGTCAGGACTTTAGAGATGATCTTTAGGTACATGCGACTGGAGGATGCTGCCCGGGTCAATTGATCTTCCAGTTGAAGGATGACGCTGCCCTCTAGTGGGAAGGGGCAGAAAAGACAGTGGATGTGGACTCTATGACTTGGGAGGAGTTCAAGAAGATCTTTTATGACAAGTACTTTACGCCGGACGTATAGGCGAGGCTGAAGAGGGAGTTTAGGAACCTCCGGCAGGGGGACATGTCTGTGGCAGAGTATGTGAAGAAGTTCTACAGGGGTTTCCATTTCTCGCCCCTCATTGCCGATGATCCCGCTGAGAAGTTGCAGCATTTCTTGGATGGTTTAAGCCCCGCTATTCACAGGGATGTGCTGATGTCGGACCCTGCAGACTATGACACGACACTGAAGAGAGCCTTTGGATCCAAGCAGACGCTGAAGGATCTGCATGCTGAGGCGCAGAGGAAGAGGCCTTTCCAAGCACAGCATCATCAACAGCAGCAGACCAAGAGACCATTAACTGGGCCGTCAGGAGAGGAGGTGTCTACGGCTAGCGTCGTCCGGGATTTAGAGTTGATACTGCAAGGCCGAACCTTCCATGCCAATCTGATTGTGTTTTTGATGCCAGAGTTTGATATTATTCTCGGGATGGTCTGCCTGGCAGAGAATCAGGCGATTGTTGATTTCCAGTGCAAAGTAGTGCATCTTAGACCTCCTGGAGAGGAAGCGTTTTATTTCGTGGCATCACGGAGCATGAGGAAGCCGCGTCTTATTTCATTCTTGCAAGCGAGGAAGCTTATTGGAGACGGATGCCCGTCATTCTTAGCCAGCATTACAGCGACTACGGCACAGGATGGACCTTATATTGCTGATGTGGAGGTTGTTAGGGAGTATGCCGATGTATTCCTCGAGTATGTTTCTGGGGATACCGCCAGATCGAGAAGTGGAGTTTTCTATTGAGTTTTTGCCTGGTACAGTGCCAATCTCTAAGGCACCGTATGGTCTTGCACCTACTGAGATGAAAGAATTAAAGGAGCAAATTCAGAAGCTGCTGGATAAGGGATTCATTCGCCCCAGTGTCTCTCCATGGGGTGCACCAGTCTTATTTGTGAAGAATAAGGACGGCAGCATGAGATTCTGTATCAACTACCGTGAGCTGAATTCGGTAACTGTCAAGAACAAGTACCAGTTGCTGAGAGTGGATGATCTATTTGATCAGTTGCAGGGAGCTTCGATATTCTCTAAGATAGACCTTCGCTCTGGCTACCATCAGTTGAAGGCGAGGGAGGCAGATGTGCATAAGACGGCCTTCAGGACTCGTTACGGTCACTACAAGTTCTTGGTGATGCCCTTCGGATTGACGAATACACCAGCGGTCTTCATGGATCTCATGAACCGTGTATTTCAGCCGTATCTGGATCAGTTCGTCATCGTATTCATTGACGATATTCTTATCTATTCTGGGAGCAGGGAGGAGCATTGTCGACATCTGAGGACAGTACTTGGAGTCCTAAGGGAGCGCCAATTATATGCAAAGTTCAGAAAGTGTGAGTTCTGGCTAGAGAGAGTGGCGTTCCTTGGACACATCATTTACAGCAGTGGAGTATAGGTGGATCCGTCCAAGGTTGAGGCAGTCATAGAGTGGGCTGTACCGCGGAATGCATCGGAGATCCGTAGTTTCCTTGGTTTGGCAGGGTATTATCGGAAGTTCATCAAAGGCTTTTCATCTATTGCAGTGCCCTTGACTGTGTTGACTAAGAATAATGCCAGATATATTTGGAATCCAGAGTGCCAACAGAGCTTTGATACTTTGAAACAAGCTCTCACATCAGCGCCTGTATTATCTATGCCATCGGGGCAAGGAGATTTTGTGATTTACATGGACGCGTCGAAGCTAAGCTTAGGCGCTGTACTGATGCAGAATGACAGAGTTATCGCCTACGCCTCCAGACAGTTGAAGGTGCACGAGAGGAATTATCCGACACACGATCTTGAGCTAGCAGCAGTTTTTTTTGCACTAAAAATTTGGAGGCATTATCTGTATGGGGAGAAGTGCAAGATTTTCACCGATCATAAGAGCCTGAAATACTTCTTCACGCAGAAGGAGCTGAACATGAAACAGAGGAGGTGGCTAGAGTTGGTGAAGGACTACGACTGCGAGATTAACTACCACCCGGAGAAGGCAAATGTAGTAGCCGATGCTCTGAGTAGGAAGATAGCAGTTATTGCACATCTAACTGTTGCGGAGCCGTTACAACGAGAGATTCAGACTTTGGGATTAGAGGTTTATACAGCTGGTAGAGCACCGAGATTGGGTTCCTTGATGGTACAATCGCTCTATTAGATCGCATCCGCAGTATCCAGACCAGTGACGAGCAGCTACAGAAGTGGAGACTGAGGGACGAGGTGAAGTGAGGTGGATTCTACATAGTGGCAGACGGGATTGTGAGATATACGGGATGATTATGGGTCCCTTCAGATGATGCGCTGAGAGAGTTGATTATGACGGAGGCCCATGCATCACCATACTCTGTCCACCCAGGGAGTACGAAGATGTACCGAGACCTACAGCAGTTATATTGGTGGCCAGCTATGAAGCGTGACATCAGTCGTTTTGTGTCCGAGTGTTTGACGTGTCAGCAGGTTAAGGCGGAACATCAGAGACCCACCGGGCTCCTGAGACCTCTCCCTATCCCTGAGTGGAAGTGAGAGAACATTTTGATGGATTTTATTGTGGGACTTCCGAGGACCGTTAGAGGGTCAAACTCGATATGGGTGATTGTGGACCGACTCACCAAGTCGGCACATTTTCTGCCGGTGAAGACCACATTCACCACGACTTCAGTACATAGAGCTATACATCAGAGAGATTGTCAGACTGCATGGAATCCCAGTTTCGATTGTTTCTGAACGGGATACACGCTTTACATCAGCGTTTTGGAGGAGTCTTCATGCGTCACTTGGGACGAATCTCCATTTCAGCAAAAGCATTCCACCCTCAGACAGATGGGCAGACATAGAGGGTGAACCAGGTACTAGAGGATCTGTTGAGAGCATGCGCTGTTGATTTTCAGGGAAGTTGGGAATCCAAGCTTCCGTTAGTAGAGTTTGCATACAATAACAGCTTTCATGTTTCCATCGGCATGGCACCATATGAGGCTCTATATGGAAGAAAATGCAGGTCACCTATTCATTGGGATGAGGTTGGAGAGAGAGCAGAGTTGGGACCTGAGATTGTTCAGCAGACAGCAGACACAGTGCAGAGGATCAGAGATAGGATGAGGACTGCCCAGAGTCGACAGAAGAGTTATGCCGATTCGAGTAGGAGAGACCTAGAGTTTTCAGTAGGAGAGCATGTCTTCGTGAAGGTCGCTCAAATGAAGGGTGTTATGAGATTTGGGAAGAAGGGTAAGCTAGCACACTGTTACATAGGACCGTTCGAGATCCTCGGCTGAGTGGGGACCGTAGCCTATCGAGTGGCCTTACCACCGAGCTTAGCAGCTGTGCATAACTTCTTCCACGTCTCCATGCTCAGGAAGTACATACCGAACCCTTCGCATGTGTTGAACTTCGAGCCAATACAGCTCTCACCACAGATGACTTTTGAGGAGCGAGCCATTCGGGTATTAGGCAGACAGGACCGGAAGCTACACAAACGGACCATCCCCATGGTTAAGGTTCAGTGGTTGAATCACTCCGAGGAAAAGACCACGTGGGAGGTAGAGGCAGATATCAAGGAGCGCTACCCAGATATTTTCGATAAGTTTTCGTATTTCGAGGACGAAATTCTTGTTAACAGGAAGAGAATTGTAACGGCTAGGAATTTTGCTACCTAAATCGCATGTCTTATAGTTTTATTTGATTATTTGCATGATTATTGCCTTATGATTCATTTGACTTGGATTTTGAGTCCTTTTAGAGTTTGTATTTAGATGATGCAAGGCTGGAAGGAAGACGACGGGGACACCGAGGTATTGAGGTTTTCAATGAAAAATTTATTGCGAAGCCGTTTTAAAGAATTTTGTAAATGGAGGGATTGAGGATTTTATTCTTTTAAATGAGTAGCATTTTTGCTACTAAAATGACAAATTTTACACACACTTGCAACATTACTAAAAATCAAATCTTCTTACTTATCCCAACCCCATATTTTCAAAAATCATAGGCTAGGAGGGGAGTTTATTTTTACCAAACTTTCATTCAAATTTTCTAAGTGTGGAGGAGTAGCACTTTTTATCAATTTAAATAGAAACTTTGAGCATTCCTTAAACACAACTCTTGTCACTAATCTACCTAATTATTCCTAAATTACCCTCACTAATCTACCACTCCCTTATACAAAGGAAATACAAACCCTACTCCCTCCCCACTCCATAGTTCACGCCTCCCTCTCCCCACTCCATTGTACACGCCGTCCCCCTCCCCATTGCCTCTACATTTTTGTGGTGACTCAAGGCTTCTCCCTTGGCTTGGTGTGGTGTTCCTTGTCTTCCTCAAAGCCTACATCACTTCTTGGTTGTAAGTTCTTACAAAGAAAGGCAAGTACAAAGCTTCCTTGATGCACCTTTCAAGCCTATGTACATATGTGTGATTATTTATGTTATGGTGATTGTATGAATCAACTTTTAATGCATATCATGCTGTTTAATGTAATTCATTCATATATTTTTCAGCCAAGAGTAGATCTGAACGTGAGGTAGAGGGTTGGTGTCGAGGGGAAGGAGATCTAGGAGTGGGTTGTGAGTCACGGCTTCTTCCTTGATTTCCTTGGCTTCGGGTGGGCATGCGAGGTCCAAGCAAGGCTGGAAACGGCCTCTGGACAGAGCATGGTGAGCCCTTGAGGCCGAGGGAGGTGGATATAGCCTAGGTCATGGGTTACATGGGGTGAGCCGTTCATGCTTGCATGACGGCTAGGGTTTGTGGAAGGAGGAAGAGCCTTGTATGGGCTAGGTTCGGGCCCAGAGGGGTTAGGAAGATGTCTAAGGGTCATCCATGGGTTGTTTGAGGGGTTGGTAGGGTGCTGGAGTCAAGGGAAGGGGCTGGTTCGAAGTTGTGTTCCTAGCCTCTCCCAGATGAGTTCCCGTGCGCAACTGTAGGGTTGAAAGCGTAGATGTGGTCATCTCAGACATTGTTTTTGAATTCGGTTTTTTCCAAAAGCTATCCCATCAAGTTAGGGTCACGTGGGTCTAATTTTGAGGTCATTTGGTTAAGAAATGAAATTTTAGTGATTTATACATTTTTGTCGCGCAGAGCGGTTTCTTTCGGGGCATTTTCGGGAAAGTTGGGAAATTGAGTCATAGGGGCTGCCAAAATTCATGAATGACTTTACTAGATGTTTTAAGGATATTAGGAACTGTGTTTAAGCATTTTTGGAATTTATGAGAGTTTTGGTCATTTTATGAAAATTAAATGCCTAGAAAATGATTTTTTAGCATGTTTGACTATTTAAAGTGAAAGTGTTTACTTTGGAAGTATTTATGGGCATAATGTTCATGAGGTTATGAAATTTATTTATTTATTGAGTTTTGAGAAAATGATGGAGGCAAGAACGAGGAAAAATGATTTTTTTGAATGATGGGAGTTGATTGTGGTTTTTCTATGACGGATATGGGGTCGGGAGACGTTGCGCTTGCCATATCAAAATGACCGGTCTGGGCTTCAGATAAGTACTGAAGTGCCTTTCCAACTGATGGGTATGGGCTTCAGATGAGTACTGGAGTGCCTTTCCAACCTAGTACTAGTGTTTATTAGCTTGATCAAGCGACTGAAGTTGAGGGACCACTGTCGAGGAACGGAATTCACGAGGAAAATGTTTTAGAAAGTTCATTTCATTTATGCCAAGATTTTTTGCTATTTTGAGCATGAAATTGTTTTAATGCATACCTTTTAAGTCAAGAAACTATTTTAAGTAGAAATATTTTAATGCATGTGCATATATTATTAGTACTAGTTATATCCCAGTTTTGTACTTGTTGAATCTTTAGACTCACTATGCTTGGATGGTGCAGATGAGGCTGAGATCGAGATTGAGGGGCATGATTCCTGAGCGGATTGCAGTCGAGCTTGACACCTACCCAGCGACCTCTTGTTTCCACTTAGCACTTTCAGTCTTTTTAGCATTCGTAGACTTGTTTTGAGGAAAACATATTTTTTTCTTATGCATGAGGATTTTTATGACTTAGCCAAATTTTAGCTATCATGCACGTTTATCCTATTGTTTGAGACTTTTACTAATCTTAGAAACCCTATGATGATGACTTACGATTATCGCTTCATTTACAAATATTTTATTATCTATCTATCATGTGGGAGTTAGTATTTAAAGAAAAAAAAATATGTCTAGCATTTTCTTTTCCACATTTAAGATCTCTTTTAAATTGAATATAATTTTAGAAGTGAGGGACTTTACAGGATCAGAGCTATTTCACGCACAAACCAACTAGCTCTTCTTCAAGTCTAATCCAACTCCCGATTAATTATCCAAATAAATAATTAGTGATTCAGATCTCACATTTTTCCCCCACTAAAAAGGATTCATCCTCGAAATAAAACAACAAACTCCAAAATCGATCCAAATCTCAACCTTACAAAATATCACCAAAACTTTAAAACTGGTTACACGATTCAGAAAATGTCCCACTATACCAGGACTCACAGAACAACTACAAATCTGGAGACAACAATCGCACAACCCAACTAACCAAGAGTTCAAGATAACTGGAAAAAACAAAAACAAACAATCTAGTTACTGGAGTTCACGCAACATCTACACAAATAGATCGGGCCATTCACGTTGCATCTTCTCCTCCAACTCCCACGTAGCTTCTTCTCTATCATGCTTGCTCCATTGGACCAGAACCAAAGGAATGGTCTTGTTCCTGAGCTGTTTCTCCTTCCTGTCCAGAATCTACAAGGGATACTCAACAAACTCAAAGTCTGATCCAGCTCCACCTCGTTAGTTCGTAGCACATGAGAAGGATCCGGCTCATACTTCCTCAACATAGACACATGAAACACATCGTGTAATGAGGACAGTTCAGGTGGCAACAACAAACGATAAGCCAAATGACCGATCCTCTCCACAATTTCATAGGTCCAACATAACGAGGAGCTAATTTTCCTTGTATCCAAATCTCATAACGCTTCTAAAAGGAGAAACTTTCAAGAACACTCGATCACCAATCTGAAATTCTAAAGGCCGACGTCTTTTGTATGCATAACTAGCTTGGAGATCTTGTGCAGCCTTCATACACTGTCGAATCAGATCAACCTAATCTTTCATATGCTGCACAAATTCAGGAGAAGACAGCTGCTTCTCCCCCACTTCTTCCCAACAGATTGGCGATCTGCACTTCCTACCATACAAAGCTTCGAACGGTGTCATTCCAATCGTTGCTTGGTAGCTGTTATTGTAAGAAAATTCTACCAGCGACAACGAATCTTGCCAGCTACCACTAAAGTCCATTACAACAGCTCGCAACATATCCTCCAAGGTTTGTATCGTTCTCTCAGATTTGCCATCGGTTTGGGGATGATAGGTTGTACTCATAGCCAATCTGGTACCCAAAGCTGCTTGCAAACTCTTCCAAAATCTGGAAGTGAACCTTGGATCTCTATCCAAAACTATGGACACAGAAACTCCATGCAATCGAACGACAAAATCGATGTACATTTGAGGAAGAATACGTCATATTATAGGGAATAAAGTGGGCTAGCTTCGAAAGTCTGTCAATGACTACGCAAATGGCCTCACAACCTTGGCTAGAACGAGGCAAATGGGTCACAAAATCCATAGCTACATGCTCCTAATTTCATTGGGGCACCTCTAAACTCTGCAATAGTCCACCGGGTTTCATCCTTTCCACCTTAACTTGCTGACAATTCAAACAACGAGCAACAAAATCAGCAACATCGTTCTTCAATCCTGCCCACCAATAGTGCGGTTTTAAGTCATGGTACATCTTCCTTGCACCGGGATGAACACTATGACGACTACAGTGAGCTTCTCTCAAGATCTCATCCTTCAAATCAATCATATTTGGCACTACCAACCTTGTAGCGACCTGAATTTTCTTAAAGGAATTTTAGGAACTTTGGGGTTCGAATTGAAGAGGATAAAAATTTCAATCTTACTTGACATAAAAGTCGCTACTAAAATTCTGGACTAAAGTACAAATAAACATAAGTCATTGTGCGAAGTCTGGAAGACAGATCTGAACAAATAAAAAGTGCGGAACTAAAACAGATTCTTTGAAAAATAACAAAACTGATTAATTCATTAAGTAATAATTCTGGTACAGATTTCGACAAAGGAAAGAAACTTGAAATCTGTCATTATACAAAACTATAACTAAAGTTCTGTACAACAAAATCTGAAACTGAAAGAACAACGAAACTGGTGTCCATGATAAACACAACTTTTCGTTCAGCTCATCACCATCCAGCTCCTTACTGTATATTACCTGCACTCAAAAAAACTAGTGAGCCTAGGGGCTCAGCAGGTAAAGTCTGAAATATCGAAAGCACATAACACAAGAAAACGATATCTAATACTGTACTGGAATCTGAATCTGAATACTTAATAATAAAATAAGCTAAAACTGAAATCTGAATAAACTGAAAGCATAATCATAAACAAGTTCTGAAAATATTTTCTTTAAAATTTCTACAGATCTGTGATTAAAATCACACTTGCGCTCTTTCTTTTCTTTTCTGGTAATTATGAATAGACACTTGCACAGTGATTCCGGTCGTTTGGTCAAACTCTCATCTGATATCAGGGGTTGGGATAAATCCCATCTATGTGAAGGGAACTACAGACCCGTCAGTCTGGAATTCCTGGGAAAGATATTACAGTTTCTCTCAACTATAATCTTGTCCCTTTCCATTTGAAAGCGCACACTGGATCGTCAACCAGGCACTCACGGGGAATCCAACTGTTATCTAATCATAATCTGTAAAACTTTTCTAAAACTTTCTTTCTTTCTTTCTGCTCTTTCTTTATTTCGTAAATCTGTTTTTCTTTTCTTTCTAGCACAGTTTACTGGTTTTTCGTTGTCTAATGATGTTTTGGGACTTTATGAGAATTATCTGTAAAACTTGCGAAGATGAAAACTGAGTAAAGTCACTCGAAACTATTCGAATGAATCGAATTAATCTTTCGAATTGAAGCGGAAATGAATAAGGAATTCAAATCTGTAATTCTTGTATCAATCGAAGAAGAATCGAAGGCTAAAACAATGAAATCTGAATTGTACATAGAAATCTTATCGTAGAAGAAAGAATTCAGATGTCGTTCGTTGTTCAACTCAGATGTCAACACAACTGGATTGATTAATTCAGATGTCAATGGTAAACTCAGATGTGAAATGGTCAACAATATGGAATCTGAACTCAAACTTAGAATCTGTCTAACATAAAAATATCAGCTTTTGGTTTAAAAACCAGATTTCAGACTTAATCGTAAGAACAAACACTATCAACAATAGAAACCTCAGTCTGAAGGAAATCAAAGATCTCAAGAAATTCTGGAAATGATCGAATAAGCTACTTATAAGCTACTTCGATGAAAATCTATAGAAAACTCAAGAACTAACTGGAAGAACATCATCAAACACGTTCTAAAATCTTTTTCTGAATCAAAATACAGTAAACACGTACTTCTTCCTAAAAACAGAACATGAACTTTTCTTTTCTTTGAAGAACAGCCGTGGCTATCTTCAAATCGTTAAAATATATACAAACATGCATACAGAACTGAGTATATGCTTTCATGAGTGTAGAAAGAAACAGAGTTTACTTGCTTGAATTCTGTAACACAAATACAGATGAAGCCTGGCAGTCACCTACACATCGCTTGTCTCCTCCGAAAAAGTTTTGAAAAGTTTTGTTCGGTTTCTTCACAGAGAGCACCGCTTGATTTTGGAAAATGTTTTGGTTTGTAAATAATGATGCATGATGTGTCTAACACCCTATATATATGAATTAGAATGCCTAAGAAAGAAACAAAAATAATCAATATGTCCAGAAAGTCTTTTAAAAGCGTTACTCCATTTCAAAGAGAAATCTGATGCATAATTAAAAACCGAACTATTTTAGTTAAAAATGAAGGATTCAGTTGGCTAGTAGGATAAACCACACAGCTGCTGCAATTGCATTCTTAACCGAAATCAATTCAACTAAGACAAGAACTGATTAACGCAAAAAGCTCAAATTTGAACTCAACTCAACGTAATAATGAAAGCTGATTTCACGCAACTACAAGGCTGAAACTCAACTTGATAAAAACGAAAGCTGAATTCAACTAAATTGAAAGCTGAGTAATTCTAGCATTTCCATTTAATCCCTCAAATCAAAATACTTTCTAATTGTGGCCTATAAAAATGTCTGGGCATTACAATTCTACCCTCCTTAAAAGAATTTCGTCCCCGAAATTACTTACTTAAAGAGATCTGGGTAGCTTTTCTATATATCAGATCAACTTCCCACGTAGCTTCTCTTTCTGAGTGGTTTGTGTTAGAGTAGATGCCCAACTAGCCAACTTGTGGCGTGTGGGTTTATAGACTCTTGTATGAAACAATCTTTATATATGATATTCGCATTTATTTATATGGCATTCTTTACTTTCATTGTGTTGTATGATGATTAACAATTGCGTTGAGTAAAGACCTAGAATGCACTAAAGTGTATGTTAGATGTGATAGTGGGTATGACGGCTATCATGAAACACATCTAATAGTCACTGTGTATTCTGAACATGTTCCTAGTCGATTGGGCCGTCAGAATGAGGATAAGGCCGCCGAGCTTGAGACTAGTATCTGCAATGCGAAGTCCATGTTTCATTGGTAGGGAACATTGTGATGTTCTGAGCATGCAGATAGATAGTGACCTGATTAACAATTGCGTTGAGTAAAGACCTAGAATGCACTAAAGTGTATGTTAGATGTGATAGTGGGTATGACGGCTATCATGAAACACATCTAATAGTCACTGTGTATTCTGAACATGTTCCTAGTCGATTGGGCCGTCAGAATGAGGATAAGGCCGCCCGAGCTTGAGACTAGTATCTGCAATGCGAAGTACCATGTTTCATTGGTAGGGAACATTGTGATGTTCTGAGCATGCAGATAGATAGTGACCTGGTGATCTATCGAACTACCCTCGTTCGGACTTTCCAAGTGGTTACCATTTGTCGAGTGGATAAGTCCGAGGTCTTGGTTGTACTGATTAGTCCTCACGACTCGAAACGTCATTGAGACTCTACATGATAGGCGTCTCACTTTGACCCGTTTGCCGACTCATTTGGGGTCATTAGGCGACGGAATTGGGTGAGACCCCGATGCATGTAGGAGTCGATGCATCGTTGTCGAGGATTCACCGCTCGCAGACATGCGTGGATATCCTATGCTATCTGAGGGGATAATAGTGTATAAATCTCTGGCCAGAGTACTAGAAGTATTTTAGGTAAATGGTTTTACCTAGTTACACTCGCGATGTCACTATTTGATCTCCAAGATGTATGCATAGCTATCGGATCTATAGCGACTCTCGATTTACCAATGGTC
>KQ986815.1:176563-192442 GCA_001598015.1 Dorcoceras hygrometricum
CACTTAATCACAACTTGATTAAACCTAACCCTAGCATCTAAAAGCCGCCGCCCCCTTTCTCCTCCAACCTCACGCCGCCGCCGCCGGTGCACGCCGCCGCCGCCGCCTCGCCGGAATTTGTTCCGGCCAACTTTATGAGGAGAATCCATCCGCACTGATCTCGTCAGGCCTTTTAGTGCAGACTGACGAAGGAGTCTCCCTTCCGATCGTGGACCTGATTGACATAATCTACCGCCGCCTACCGTGAAGTGTCGGTTTCCTCGTGAAACTGGTCGGAGCCAGGCGCCTAGACGCCAGAAAGGTAACTCCGAGAAACACCCTATGAATGGTCATATTGTGTTTGTTCTGAATTGTATTGATCGTCTCCCGGCATAATTTTTGTTCTTCCGCTGCCTCGCCGGGAGGCGTGATCCGGATCCGCCACGGTTCTCCGACAGTTTGCCCACTGAGTCTTAATCATAGGGATAGTCCTATTCCTTAACTTACGATTCTATCTAGAAAGAATCTTCTCTGGAACCTCTTCGTAAGTCAAATCTGGTGATAGCTGGATAGGTTCATGTCTAAGTACATGTGAAGCATTCGCAACGTATTTCCTCAATGCTGAAATGTGAAACACATTATGGACAGCTAACATTTCTGGAGGCAAAGCTAATCGATAAGCTAAAGTCCCAATTCTTTCCAGAATCTGAAATGGTCCAACAAATCTGGGACTCAGCTTTCATTTTCTTCCAAATCTCATAACACCCTTCATCGGTGCTACTTTTAGGAACACATGATCTCCTATTTCAAAATTCAGATCTCGGTGATGACTATCTGCGTAACTCTTCTGTCTACTCTGTGCCATCTTCATTTGATCATGTATTCTCTTAATGGCTTCAGAAGTCTGTTCTATGATATCAGGTCCAATCTCTGTTCTTTCAACTACATCATCCCAATGAATCGGTGACCTACATTTCCTACCATATAGAGCTTCGTATGGAGCAATTTCTATTGAAGCTTGGTAACTGTTATTATAAGCGAACTCAACTAAGGGCAATTTAAAATCCCAACTACCTGCAAAGTCAAGAACACATATACGTAACAAATCCTTCAGTATTTGGATAACTCTTTCTGACTGTCCATCTGTCTGGGGATGGAACGCTGTACTGAAGGTTAACTTAGTTCCCAAAGCTTTATGTAAACTTTTCCAGAACCTACAAGTAAATCTGGGATCTCGGTCTGATACTATAGAACTTGTAATTCCATGGAGTCTAACTATTTCTTTAACATACAATTCAGCATACTTATTCAAATCGTATGTTGTCTTAACAGGTAGAAAATGTGCTGACTTGGTTAATCTATCAATGATAACCCATATAGCATTGAGTCTATGAACTGTTCTTGGTAATCCTACGACAAAATCCATCGCTATGTTATCCCATTTCCATACTGGTATAGGGAGAGATTTTAGCATTCCAGCTGGTCTTTGATGCTCTTATTTCACTTGCTGGCATGTTAAACATTCGGAAACGAAATTACAGATATCTCGCTTCATCCCTGGCCACCAGAATAGGGGTTGCAAATCCTTATACATCTTTGTTCCTCCTGGGTGAATGGAATACGGTGAGTTATGGGCTTCATTCATAATCTCTTTGCGCAATTCATCTATGCGCGGTACCACAACCTATTCTGGTATTTCACAATCCCCCCTTATATTGTATAAAGATTTCCTCCTCTGTCTTCATCTTGCTTCTTCCATTTCTGTAATTGTTCGTCCCTTGCTTGACTCTCTCGAATCCGATCGTTCAAAGTAGACTGGATCGTAAGAACTGATAGCTTAGCAGCATTCTCTTTCATAACTATTCCCAGCTCAAATTTATTAATCTCTAACGCTAATGGAATCTGAACTGAGATCATCCAAATCTTTAATGCAAAAACCACTGCTGCTAATTCTAAGTCATGCGTAGGATAATTCTTCTCATGAATCTTCAGCTGTCTAGAAGCATAAGCAATTACTTTCTTATCTTGCATCAATATAGCTCCTAGTCCTGTCTTCGACGCATCTGTATAAATCACAAAATTTCCTTTCCCCGACGGTAACGTCAAAACAGGGGCTTCTATTAATGCCAACTTTAATTTCTCAAAACTGGACTGGCATTCTTTAGTCCAATCATACTTAACATTCTTCTTAGTCAATGATGTTAAAGGGACAGCTATCTTAGAAAATCCCTCTATAAACCTTCTGTAATAACCTGCAACCTAAGAAACTACGAACCTCTGTTACGCTCTTAGGTACAGGCCATTCTCGGACAGCCTCTACCTTAGAAGGATCTACTTCTATCCCATTCTTTGAAATGATATGACCAAGAAATTTAACTTTTTCAATCCAAAATTCACATTTACTAAACTTAGCAAACAATTTCTTATTTCTCAGAATCTGCAATATTTCTCTAAGATGGTTCGCATGCTCGAATCTGCTCTTAGAGTAAATGAGAATATCATCTATAAACACGATAACGAATCTGTCTAGAAAATGTTGAAATACTTTATTCATTAGATCCATAAACACTGATGGCACATTAGTTAATCCAAATGGCATAACTAAAACTCATAATGGTCATATCTAGTTCTGAAAGCTGTTTTATACACGCCTGCTTCTTTAACTCGTAGCTGATGGTATCCAGATCTGAGGTCGATCTTCGAAAATACGGCAGCTCCTCGTAATTGGTCGAATAAGTCGTCTATTCTAGGAAGAGGGTACTTATTCCTAACTGTTAACTTATTTAGTTCTCTATAGTCTATGCACAAACGCATAATTCCATCTTTTTTCTTTACGAACAACACCGGAGATCCCCACGGCAAAGTACTAGGTCTGATGAAACCTTTATCCAATAAATCTTGGATCTGATCTTTTAACTCATGCATTTTCTTAGGGGCAAGTCTGTACGAAGGCTTGGAAACTGGGGCAGCTTCTGGTACTAAATCGATAGAACATCCTAATTCTCGAAGACCTGAGATATCTTCTAGAAAGACATCTGGAAACTCGTTCACTACTTCTACGTCCTCCAAATTAATCTTAGCATCTAGTACTATCGACATAGCACTTACCAAATATCCTTGGCATCGGTCTCTTAAACACCGCTGGGCTTTCAAAGCTGATATTATCTTAGGTGTGCTATCAAATCTGTCAGCTTTGAATAGGAATGAAATCCCACTGGGTATATTAATCTTAACCGTTCTCTGCTTAAAATCTATAACGGTTCCATACTTAGATAACCAATCTATTCTCAATATTAAATCTAACTCAAGCATCGGTAATACTATCAAATCTGCATAGACAATATTCCCTTGTAGCTCAAGTTCTATATTACGAATAACATGGTTGGTCACTATGCTTCCTCCACAAGGAATCTGAACGCAAAATCCTATTTCTACTACTTCTGGTTTTACTGGTAAATTTTTAGCAAATCTCTCTGATACAAAGGAATGAGTTGTACCAGAATCTAACAATGCTAAGGTAAACATACTAGCGACAACAATCTTACCAGTCACAACCGTAGTATCTGTTGGAGCTTGTTCTGCTGTCATCACGTATGCCCTGCTGGTGATGAGTTGTTGGGGGCAATTCTTAGAGAAGTGACCCGTCTTTCCGCACGTATAACATCCTTCCTGGCCAAAACAACACTGACCAGAATGATTCTTCTTGCAATTGGGACATGCTGGCCTATTTCCAAATTTAGAAACAACAGAGACAGGTTGTGCAGCTATTGGTGTTTTTCCTTGAGACCCTTGCTGGTTGTTTGGCCTCTTCGATTGTCTACGGTCTTTCTGCTGGAAGGCTTGTCGTTTCAGCTGTCTCTCATCCTCAATTGTCTTCCAGTCCTGCTCTGCCCATAGAGCTTTATTCACAGCTGCTCTATAATCCACGGGTTCTACAAGTCTAACGTCATGCTTAATCATTGAATTCAATCCATTTATAAAATGTCGAAACTTGACATCTGCATTAGTTCCAATCAAAGGAACAAAGTAACATCCCCTCTCGAACTTGCGGATATACTCCCGCATAGACATCCCTGCTTGCTTAAGAGTTAGGAACTCATTCTGTAGCTCCTCCCTCACGTCCACAGTAAAGTACTGCTCAAAGAATACTTTCTTAAATTCCTCCCATGTGAGCATTTCCAAGTCTAATGTTAACTTGGCTCCTTCCCACCATATCATAGCATCTCCTCTCAGCATGTAGATCGCACACCGAGGCCTCTCTAGTTCTGTCAGGTGTAAGTATTCAAATATCACTTCCATGGACTTGATCCAGCTTTCAGCTATAAGAGGATCAGTAGAACCAGTAAACTCCTGAGGCCTCTGTCTTCTGAACCTCTCCTGAGGATCTTCTCTACTAACCAGTCTTCCTGATGATTGACCATTCCCTTGATTGGTTTGGTCAACCAAACGTTCTAAAAGTTGGGCCATACTATTAAGGACATGATTCACGCCCTCTGATTCACTATCTCCTTCTATATTACTTCTTCTTCCTCTACTTGTCCCGCCATATCTGTAAGGGTAGTCCAAATCCACCACAATTCTATTATGAGAGATTACTTTATGCTAGAACATGAAATAAAACTCACAAATTTCAGAAGCGGCTGGTGAGAGCTGTTCAAACTGTAAGTGTGTTTATCTCAAGAACCATGCTCTGATACCAACTATAGCGACCTGAATTTTCTTAAAGGAATTTTAGGAACTTTGGGGTTCGAATTGAAGAGGATAAAAATTTCAATCTTACTTGACATAAAAGTCGCTACTAAAATTCTGGACTAAAGTGCAAATAAACATAAGTCATTGTACGAAGTCTGGAAGACATATCTGAACAAATAAAAAGTGCGGAACTAAAACAGATCTGGTCTTTGAAAAATAACAAAACTGATTAATTCATTAAGTAATAATTCTGGTACAGATTTCGACAAAGGAAAGAAACTTGAAATCTGTCATTATACAAAACTATAACTAAAGTTCTGTACAACAAAATCTGAAACTGAAAGAATAACGGAACTCGTGTCCATGATAAACACAACTTTTCGTTCAGCTCATCACCATCCAGCTCCCTACTGTATATTACCTGCACTCAATGAAAACTAGTGAGCCTAGGGGCACAGCAGATAAAGTCTGAAATATCGAAAGCACATAACACAAGCAAACGATATCTAATACTGTACTGGAATCTGAATCTGAATAGCTTAATATTAAAACAAGCTAAAAACGATAACTGTGAAAATCTGAATAAACTGAAAGCATAATCAAAACAAGTTCTGAAAACATTTTCTTTAAACTTTCTTCAGAGCTGTGATTAAAATCACACTTTCGCTCTTTCTTTTCTTTTCTGGTAATTATGAATGAGGCACTTGTACAGTTGGCCCATTCGTTTGATCAAACTATCATCTGATATCAAGGGGCTGGGATAAATTGCTCTTTCTTTCTTTCGTAAATCTATTTTTCTTTCTTTCTAGCACAGTTTACTGGTTTTTCGTTGTCTAATGATGTTCTGGGACTTTATCAGAATTCTCTGTAAAACTTGCGAAGATGAAAACTGAGTAAAGTCACTCGAAACTATTCGAATGAATCGAATTAATCTTTTGAATTGAAGCTCATCAATAGATAGAAATAGGGGATTTCCCCTTATTCTTGATAGATTCCCTCTCTATCTCTTTCGATCTATCCGAACAGATAAGGCTATCTATCAATCGATTTGAAAATAGCACGTTCATATCGCTTTTCGTTCATTTCCGCCACGAAAACAAACATAGCCGCCATAATAAAATAAGATAAGAAGCAGGCGAAGCAGCTAGAAGCACTCGCTTCATGCCCTTGAATTCTTATTCACGGATGAATTGGGAAAGCCAACAGAAAGATTCGATATTCGATTATTACTTTCGTAGAGTCGGTGCTGCTGTTGCCTGCGCATAGGGCCGCCCTCCACTCCCGTCCCGGGGCGCTAAAGGGCTTTTGTTTTTGGAACAGACGGCAGTCTTTTGCTGACGCCTCGAATCAAGCTTTTATTGCGACATGCTATGTTTTCTCCCCCATTGCTAGTACGAAAATGAATAAAGAATTCAAATCTATAATTCTTGTATCAATCGAAGAAGAATCGAAGGCTAAAAGAATGAAATCTGAATTGTACATAGAAATCTTATCGTAGAAGAAAGAATTCAGATGTCGTTCGTTGGTCAACTTAGATGTCAACGCAACTGGATTGATTAATTCAGATGTCAATGGTCAACTCAGATGTGAAATGGTCAACAATATGGAATCTGAACTCAAACTTAGAATCTGTCTAACATAAAAATATCAGCTTTTGGTTTAAAAACCAGATTTCAGACTTAATCGTAAGAAAAACACTAGATTTCAGACTTAATCATAAGAAAAAACACTATCAACAATAGAAACTTGAGTCTAAAGGAAATCAAAGATCTCAAGAAATCTCTGGAATGATCGAATAAGCTACTTATAAGCTACTTCGATGAAAATCTATAGAAAAATCAAGAACTAACTGGAAGAACATCATCAAACACGTTCTAAAATCTTTTTCTGAATCAAAATACAGTAAACACGTACTTTTTCCTAAAAACAGAACATGAACTTTTCTTTTCTTTGAAGAACAGCCGTGGCTATCTTCAAATCGTTAAAACATATACAAACATGCACACAGAACTGAATATATGCTTTCATGAGTGTAGCAAGAAACAGAGTTTACTTGCCTGAATTCTGTAACACAATTACAGATGAAGCCTAACAGTCACCTACACACTGCTTGTCTCCTCCGAAAAAGCTTTGAAAAGTTTTGTTCGGTTTATTCACAGAGAGCACCGCTTGATTTTTTAAAATGTTTTGGTTTGTAAATAATGATGCATGATGTGTCTAACACCCTATATATATATGAATTAGAGTGCCTAAGAAAGAAACACGTTTAATAAATATGTCCAGAAAGTCTTTTAAAAGCGTTACTCCATTTCAAAGAGAAATCTGATGCATAATTAAAAACCGAACTATTTTAGTTAAAAATGAAGGATTCAGTTGGCTAGTAGGATCAACCACGCAGCTGCTGCAATTGCATTCTTAACCGAAATCAATTCAATTAAGACAGGAACTGATTAACGCAAAAAGCTCAAATCTGAACTCAACTCAACGTAATAATGAAAGCTGATTTCACGCAACTACAAGGCTGAAACTCAACTTGATAAAAACGAAAGCTGAATTCAACTAAATTGAAAGCTGAGTAATTTTAGCATTTCCATTTAATCCCTCAAATCATAATACTTTCTAATTGTGGCCTATAAAAATGTCTGGGCGTTACAAACCTGCCACAAAACCTCAAAAAACCATCAGACGTGACAGAATAATCCTCCAACTGTCCGGCTCGAGTTTTCAACTTCAACTCATGGATATACGGATCCGTTTTCTGAGCTGCCCTAATATCCAAAACGATCTGTGGCTCGGCCTGAAAAGATGACACCACAACATAGTCATCACCTAGGTAGAAACGCCAACCAGTAGTGCTCAGATGCTCATGAACCTTCGAGATAGATAATGATGCAAGCATCGACATTTGAGATTTCCTGCTAAGCGCATCAGCAACCACATTCACTTTCTCAGGCTGATACTGAATCTCACAATCAAAATCCTTAAGTAGCTCCATCAATCTATGCTGCCTCATAATCAATTCGGATTGCAAAAAGAGATACTGAAGACTCTTGTGGTCGGTATACACCACAAACTGTTCTCCATAGAGATGGTGGCGCCAAATCTTCAAAGCAAAGACAACGGCAGCCAACTCCAAATCATGAACTGCGTATCGAGTCTCATGGGGTTTCAACTGACGGGAGGCATACGCAATGACTCGACCCTGCTGCATCAACACGCAACCCAATCCATTAAGCGAAGCATCGGAACACACCATGAAACCTCCGGAACCTGAAGGTAAAGCCAACACAGGCGTTGTAGCTAGCTTCTCTTTGAGCAGGTGGAAGCTGTTCTAGCATTCTTCTGTCCAAACAAATCTCTTGTCCTTCTAGGTCAACTGAGTCATAGGCTTAGCTATACTAGAGAATCCCTCGATGAAGTGGCGATAATAGCTAGCCAATCCCAAAAAGCTGCGAATCTCTGAAACATTCTTGGGACGTTCCCAATTCACTACGGCCTCTACCTTACTCGGATCAACAGACAATCCATCGGCCGAAATGACATGACCCAGAAACACTACTCCATCCAACCAAAACTCGCATTTAGAGAACTTGGCATACAACTGCGAGTCTCGTAGTGTTTGGAGAACCAACCTCAAATGCTCTTTATGTTGCATCGGAGTCTTCGAGTAAACCAGAATGTCATCGATGAAAACAATAACGAACTGATCGATGAACTCTCTAAAGACTCGGTTCATTAAATCCATGAAAACTGCAGGGGCATTAGTCAAACCAAAAGTCATAACCAAAAACTCATAATGCAACGAAACGCAGTTTTCGCAACATCTTGCTGTCGAATTCGCAACTGATGGTACCCTGAACGCAGATCTATCTTAGAATACACAGCTGAACCTTGGAGCTTATTGAATAAATCGTCGATCCTCAGTAAAGGGTACTTATTCTTCATAGTAGCCTTGTGCAGTTGCCGAAAGTCGATACACATCTTCATCGAACCGTCCTTTTTCTTCACAAACAAGATAGGAGCTCCCCACGGTGACATGCTCGGTTGAATAAAACATTTCTCCAACAAATAGCTAAGCTGTACCTTCAGCTCTCTCAACTCGGCTGGTGCTAAACGATACGGGGTTCACGAGATAGGAGCTGTACCAGGTACCAACTCAATGCTGAAGTCGATCTCCCTCCTCGGAGAAAAACAAGAATCTCCTTGGGGAAAACATCAGGGAAATCACGAGCAAAGGGGATGTCACTAAGCTCCACACACGACTTTAACCTTGGAGCTTATTGAATAAATCGTCGATCCTCAGTAAAGGGTACTTATTCTTCATAGTAGCCTTGTGCAGTTGCCGAAAGTCGATACACATCTTCATCGAACCGTCCTTTTTCTTCACAAACAAGATAGGAGCTCCCCACGGTGACATGCTCGGTTGAATAAAACATTTCTCCAACAAATAGCTAAGCTGTACCTTCAGCTCTCTCAACTCGGCTGGTGCTAAACGATACGGGGTTCACGAGATAGGAGCTGTACCAGGTACCAACTCAATGCTGAAGTCGATCTCCCTCCTCGGAGAAAAACAAGAATCTCCTTGGGGAAAACATCAGGGAAATCACGAGCAAAGGGGATGTCACTAAGCTCCACACACGACTTTAAGGATGCATCCAAAGCATAAATCATAAATCCTACATTGCCCATCGACAATATGCCAAACATCTCCATAGCAGAGATCAACGGAATCTTCGATTGGGAATCATGGCCGTAGAAGTTCCACATCTCACCAGACTGGGGCCGAAAATGCACAACGCCATGGAAACGATCCACGGTGGCCCTAAAACTAGATAACATGTCCATTCCCACTATACAATCGAAATCCCACATAACTAATCGAATCAAGTTAGCTACCAACACATTCTCACCAAATCTAAGTATGCCATTCAACAAAAATCTCTTGGGAGAATAGGCTCGTGCCGACAGGAGTCGCAACAAAAACAATATCACGCAAAATAGTGGTATGCAAACCATGCTCGACCACAAATGCATCAGCTATAAATCAATGTGATGCTCCAGTATCAAATAACACACGTGCTGGAAAATAAAAAACAGTACAAGTACTTGCGATCACTCCTCCTGGAGTGCCCTCCGCTTGCTCCCTGGTCATGGCATTCACTTGGGCATGCTGAGGTCTTGAGAACTAGGGTTGGGAAGACTGTCCAAAATGCAAAGGACCAGGCTGCTGGAACGGCCTATGCTGAGCTTCCCCCACCTCTGATGCTGAACAGGGAAAGAACGACCTTGAGATGACCCACCAGAACGACCCTGCGGTAGGGCAGTGGTGTGCTGAGATCCAGACAATAGACATACTCTCGCAAAATGTCCATATTGCCCACAAATGTTGCAAGCACCCTGAACCCCCACACACTGTGTCATGGGGTGTTTGCCTCCACACTGACCACAGAAGATAGCCCTAGGACTACTGCTGCTGCTCGAACTGCCCGAACCAGAAGAACTAGAACCCAGCTTCTTCTTGAACTGATGGCCACGGGGCCTAAATCTGTGGCGTCCAGATTGTTGCGCTGACTGCTGCGGCTGCTGGGATGACTGGGGAAATTTGGGAGGTTGTGTCCCTGGAATATTGGTACGTGTACCCTGTGCAGCTTGAGGCTAAATCCGAGACCTGCGGTTCCGTAACCCTTCCTCAATGTCCATTGCTTTGTCCACCGTGTCCGCATAACTGGTAGGTGAACTCGCCAATACCCAGAAATAAAGATCCTCGTTTATCCCTTCCAAGAATCGGTTCCTCTTTGCCCTCTCACGGCCAGACACATGAGGAACATAGGCAAGGAGAGAAGAAAATCTTCGAGCATACTCTCCCACCGACATGGTTCCCTGAACCAAGTTATCAAACTCTCGCTCCCGGGCATTCATGTAGGACTCCAGAACATACTCCTGACGGAACGCAGTACAAAAACTATCCCAAGTAATCCCCCCACAAGTCTCCTCAAGAGTTCGGGAAGCATCTCTCCATCAGCGCTCTGCATTTTTCCTCAGTTGGAACGTCGCCAAACTCAGTCTACGCTCGTCATCATAGCGTACTCAATCAAACAGCCCTGTAATGTGCTGCAACCAGGACTCAGCATCGGAACTACTCGCGTCACCATCGAAAGTCTGAGGATTCATACGCTGAAACCTCGCCATGATCAGTTCCATCTCGTCCACACGGGCTGCCAACACATCAACCTCGTCGTCAATCTACCTAGCGCGCCTACAAACAGGAACACTACGCTCCATCTCCTCGTTCTGACCCTCAGACTCTATCGGAATCTGCCTGGTAGCTCTACCCCTACATCTAGGCAGCATCTAGGCAAACACTAATACAGTAAAATCACACAACAATTATATCACATAGTCAAGCACATGCAACAAGCAACAAAGTGTCTAGACTCAAGTGTGATCAAAAGAATTCGAACTTATCCCAGTTTAAGCTCTGATACCAAAACTTTCAGGCCTGGTACACCAATCAGAGATTAACCATGCAATTACCAACGGCGGAAGCCTTTAAAAGTGGCTAAAATTTTTTTCGCTTTGGCCTGATTTAGAAAACATAATTTAAAAATACACTTATACTCAAAATATCGGTTTTAACAAACAACAATACAAAAGCTGAACACTAGCAGCTACAGATAACAAATACAACGATCACAACGCAAGCATCGAGTGTCTCCCAAACAAAAAAACTATCAAATAGAACATCACATCACTATGGGAAATTCCCCAGTGACAACTCTATTACATAATTATATAATATACATAACTGGGACATTCTATCCACCTCTCGGAGAACCACCAGCTGAGTCATCTCCTCGATCAGTTGAGAAACCTTGGTAACCTGAACAATACAAAGATAACCGAACAACCAGCCCCAGAGGGACAGGGGTCAAATCCCAGTACGGAGAGCAATACAAACAGCAATAGATAGTAACAGATATAAATGTACGTGCTATGCATGAGATAGCAGGATGCAAGAACGAAAGACTACAACCG
This sequence comes from Dorcoceras hygrometricum, assembly GCA_001598015.1. Taxonomy (NCBI): domain Eukaryota; kingdom Viridiplantae; phylum Streptophyta; class Magnoliopsida; order Lamiales; family Gesneriaceae; genus Dorcoceras; species Dorcoceras hygrometricum. The sequence goes on from KQ986815.1 coordinate 188,270, forward strand.
AACACGGAGTCAACGGAGCTCAAGAACCAGCTCAGCGGCTGTCAACAGATCGAATGAATGAACAACGGTAAGCAATAACCGCACGCTAGAATACACTGCACAACATACCAACAAGCACACATAATATCCATGCCAATCTCAAAGCTGTAATACAAGATCAAATCCATACCTTTAGTTTCTGAGCTACAATTACCACAACAAAAGCCCCGAGTAACTCAAATCTGCCACCTGATTGGCCAAACAACAACAACCAGCTCAGGGTCATTACGCACAGAAACACGAACTGGGAGCCACCAGCTCAAACCAGCTCTATCCTACCTTTCTAATATAGTAACAGATATAAATGTACGTGCTATGCATGAGATAGCAGGATGCAAGAACGAAAGACTACAACCGAACACGGAGTCAACGGAGCTCAAGAACCAGCTCAGCGGCTGTCAACAGATCGAATGAATGAACAACGGTAAGCAATAACCGCACGCTAGAATACACTGCACAACATACCAACAAGCACACATAATATCCATGCCAATCTCAAAGCTGTAATACAAGATCAAATCCATACCTTTAGTTTCTGAGCTACAATTACCACAACAAAAGCCCCGAGTAACTCAAATCTGCCACCTGATTGGCCAAACAACAACAACCAGCTCAGGGTCATTACGCACAGAAACACGAACTGGGAGCCACCAGCTCAAACCAGCTCTATCCTACCTTTCTAATACGATAATTAGCTCTAAAAGAAGCACAAGGTAGAATCTGTACTTACTCAAAGCACTACCTGAATAGAAGAACCAAATCTGCCAGTATACGAACAACGATGCACTGTAGCTTCTTCGCGTTCTTTTTCTAGCTTAACCCAAGCCTTCGAAAGTGGTAGTAATGGAAGCGTCTCGACAAGGGGAACTCAATGCTACCAATCTTGCTCCAATCGGAGTCTTCTACCGCCGGCAATCGGAAGAAATATGCTATGGTGAACAGTAACTAGGGTTCTAAGACGAACTGGAGTATCAATTTCTCGAGAGGAATATCTTCTAATTGTTGGGAACTACTGACGTAAACGCAATCGAAGTCCTCTATATATACAACTTAAATCTCCCTAACTCTGGTGAACAGTAGCCACCGACAACACAGGGCTCACAGTTGGTACCAACTCAGATCTGAGTACTACTCTAGATCTGGACTATACGTCATCCCACCGCGCTACTACCAAACGACATCGCACATAAGTACGCTCAGAGTGACCAGCTCACAGTCAGATTTGGTTTCTCAAAACGGTGTCGCATCACAATCCAGCTCCCATAACCAACCAGATCTCACACATCCATATCTCACATCTCAGCTGGTTCCTCTAAACGACATCGTACAACAATCCAGCTAGTTCATAAACGTGTATCGCTAAACGGCGTCGCATCGTGACCCAGATCCAAATGACCAGATCTCACACAAACACTGACTAACGTCTACTGGTAACCCGAAACGACGTCGCACTATTTTCCGGCCTGGACAACCCGGAACTGGTCTACACCAAAACAAACCAAAAAACCTGTCTACGTAGCGCTACCAGATTTCTCCCTCAAATCTGGTTTCTCCCAGAACGACGTCTCTCCACTCAACATATCCAACTTCGCGCTTCCAGAATAACTCGCGACACGATTCTTGAGCGCTCAACCAACCAGATTTGATCGTTCTACCAGATCAGAGCTATTTCACGCACAAACCAACTAGCTCTTCTTCAAGCCTAATCCAACGCCCGATTAATTATCCAAATAAATAATTAGCTATTCAGATCTCACAGTCTTCCCAGCCGATGTTACTGTGGGAAGTTTGTCTTCTCTAGTGCATTTTTTGTGGTGAATTCGTCTGCTAATTTCCAAACTCTGTTGGGAAGGGATTGGATCCATGCTAATCAGTGCATTCCATCTTCAATACATCAATTGTTACTGCTCTAGAAAGGGGATGAAGTGGAAATAGTAGATGCTGATGCACAATCATTCCAAGCCAATACTAGCACAACGGAACACGATATTACAATGAAGATTTCGGGCCCATCAAAATTCAGAGCTTAAACAAAGAAAGATCAAAAGAAGTATACATGGAAAGTTTGAGTACCAGCCAAATCCTTGAAAAAATCCTCAAGCCTAACGTCATTGTGCCTTATAGGCCAACTATCCAACCCATAGTAGAGGAGATCAATGATTAAGTTCGGTAAAGAGGAAAAGGAGATAGATGCAGCCACCGTTAATATATAAGCGTGCAGCACATATTAGATAAGTTTGAAAGTTGAATTTGAGTCATGCGGAACCGAGGTGATTCATGATGAAGATAGCGTTGAAGAAGATAAACTCCAGCTGAATAAGCTAATAATGGTGCCATCTCAAATGGAGGATGGTGCACATGAAGTCCAGGAGGAAATAGATTTGAGAAGTCCAGATAACCCAAAGATAATATACATCAGTGCATTGTTGGAAGACGAGATCAAAAGCGGTATATATGTTTAAAGAGTTTAAAGATTGTTTTTCTTGGACATACGATGATATGCCAGGTCTAGATCGGAGTTAGTGGAACACAAACTCCCAATAAAGTAGGATTCAAACTATTCAACACAACCTGTAAGACAAATGTCCTAAGAGATAGAATTAAAATTGGAAGAGGAAATAGAAATGTACTGGGATCGAAGTTCATATGGTCGATCAGGTACACTAAGTGGTTGTAAAACGTTGTACCAGTAATGAAAAAGAATGGCAAGCTCAGAATATGTATTGACTTTCGTGACTTGTATTGTGCAACTCCTAAAGACATATACGTGTTGTTTGTAGTAGACATGTTAATAAATTCAGTTACTAGGCATGAGTTGTTGTCTTTCATGGATGGATTCTCGGGGTACAACCAAATTAAGAAAATGACACTTCTAAAACCACATTTAGATTTCCGTGATATGTTGGCACATTTGAATGGCTAGTGATGCCATTCGAGTTGAAGAATGCTGGAGCAACATACAAAGGGCAATGAACTCTATTATCCATGACATAATAGGTCTCTTGAGGTGTATATAGACGATATGGCGGTAAAGTAAAAGCGAGCTGATGAGCACGTACAAAATTTGAGGAAGAGATTCCATCGAATGAGACGACATGAGAAACTAAATCCGCTCAAATGTGTTTTGGGGCCAAAGCATAGAACTTCTTGGGATTCTTGGTGCACCATAGAGGAGTCGAGATTGAAAAAAACAAAGCAAAGGAAATCATGAAAGCAAGTCCACCAATGAATAAAAAAGAACTGCAACGTTTCTTTGGACAAGTGAACTGATTAAGGCATTTAATTTCCAACCTAGCAGGGAAGACACAGGAGTTATCCCAGCTACTAAAGCTAAAATACATGGATACATTCGAATGGGACATGCACCATCAAGTAGCCTTTGACAGAATAAAAGAATATCTTGCAAAAACTCCGATCTCAGTACCACCCAGATATCCTGGCAGACCACCCTTGTTTATGTTAGAGTAGATGCCCAACTAGCCAACTTGTGGAGTGTGAGTTTTATAGACTCTTGTATATGATAATCTTTATTTATGAAATACGCATTCATTTATGGCATTATTTATTTTCATTATGTTATATGATGTTAACAATTGTGTTGGATAAAGACCTAGAATGCACCATAGTGTATGTTAGATGTGATAGTGGATATGATGGCTATCATGAAACACATCTAATAGTCACTGTGTATTCTGAATTCGTTCCTAGTCGATTGGGCCGTCAAAATGAGGATAAGGCCGTCCGAGCTTGAGACTAGCATTTGCGATGTGAAGTGCCATGTTTCATTGGTAGGGAACATTGTGATGTTCTGAGCATGCAGATGGATAGTGACCTGGTGATCTATCGAACTACCCTCGTTCGAACTTTCCAAGTGGTTACCATTTGTCGAGTGGATAAGTCCGAGGTCTTGGTTGTACTGATTAGTCTTAACTACTCGAAACGTCATTGAGACTCTATATGATAGGCGCCTCACTTTGACCCGTTTACCGACTCACTTGGGGTCACTAGGTGGCGGGATTGGGTGAGGTCCCGATGCATGTAAGAGTCGATGCTTCGTTGTCGAGGATTCACCGCTCGCTTTCATGCATGGATATCCTATGCTATCTGAGGGGATAATAGTGTATAAATCTCTGG
>KQ986815.1:213070-234621 GCA_001598015.1 Dorcoceras hygrometricum
AGATAGAGAGTATGACACGTGTGCCATATGCCTCGGCAATAGGTAGTATTATGTATGGCATGATCTCAACTAGACCGGATGTCTCATATGCTCTGAGTGTCACAAGCCGCTACCAGGCCAACCCCGGCCAATCGCATTGGAAGGCTGTGAAGGATATTCTTAAGTACTTGCGAAGGACTAAGAATATATTCATGTGCCATATGCCTCGGCAATAGGTAGTATTATGTATGGCATGATCTCAACTAGACCGGATGTCTCATATGCTCTGAGTGTCACAAGCCGCTACCAGGCCAACCCCGGCCAATCGCATTGGAAGGCTGTGAAGGATATTCTTAAGTACTTGCGAAGGACTAAGAATATATTCATGGTCTATGGGGGTGGTGAACTAAAATTGGAAGGCTATACTAATTCTAGCTTCCAATGTGACGTGGATGATTCGAAGTATACCTCTGTATTTGTATTCATGCTCAATGGTGGTGCTGTCTCTTGGAAGAGTTCCAAGCAAGACACCATCGTGTATTCAACCACTGAGGCTGAGTACATCGCAGCATCAGCTGCTGCTAAGGAGGCGGTTTGGATAAGGAATTTCGTCCAAGAGTTGGGCGTCATTCCTGGTGGAGTTGGTCCAGTCCCGGTGTACTGTGACAACACGGGTGTCGTTGCGCAAGCAAAGGAGCCTAGGTCTCACCAAAGATCCAAACATATACTGAGGAAATACCACATACTCCGGGATATTGTGGCTAGAGCTGACATAGCAGTTGAGAGAGTCGCCTCTGCGGACAACATTGCTGATCCACTTACGAAGCCCTTGCCAGGACCGTTGTTTGAAAAACATCGCGAAACAATGGGACTGCGTCTGATGAGTAGTTCCTATAGGGCAAGTGGGAGATTGTTAGAGTAGATGCCCAACTAGCCAACTTGTGGCGTGTGGGTTTTATAGACTCTTGTATATGACAATATTTATTTATGAAATACGCATTCATTTATGGCATTCTTTATTTTCATTATGTTATATGATGTTAACAATTGTGTTGGATAAAAACCTAGAATGCACCATAGTGTATGTTAGATGTGATAGTGGATATGATGGCTATCATGAAACACATCTAATAGTCACTATGTATTCTGAATTCGTTCCTAGTCGATTGGGCCGTCAAAATGAGGATAAGGCCGCCCGAGCTTGAGACTAGTATTTGCGATGTGAAGTACCATGTTTCATTGGTAGGGAACATTGTGATGTTCTGAGCATGCAGATGGATAGTGACCTGGTGATCTATCGAACTACCCTCGTTCGGACTTTCCAAGTGGTTACCATTTGTCGAGTGGATAAGTCCGAGGTCTTGGTTGTACTGATTAGTCCTCACTACTCGAAACGTCATTGAGACTCTATATGATAGGCGTCTCACTTTGACCCGTTTGCCGACTCACTTGGGGTCATTAGACGGCGAGATTGGGTGAGGTCCCGATGCATGTAGGAGTCGATGCTTCGTTGTCGAGGATTCACCGCTCGCTTTCATGCGTGGATATCCTATGCTATCTGAGGGGATAATAGTGTATAAAACTCTGGCCAGAGTACTGGATGTGCTTTAGGTAAATGGGTTTACCTAGTAACACTCGCAATGTCACTATTCGATCTCCAAGATGTATGCATAGCTATCGGATCTCTAGCGACTCTCGATTTACCAATGGTCGTTGATCTGATCGGGATATATGTGTTGAAAGGACCGTACTGTACTCTAACCACGACCAAATGGTTCTTGCAGGCACTATCAGTGATACCTAAGGGATCATGGCGCGATGTTGCTAGGCGCTTTACCATGATCCGATGGACAAGTCCGAAATTATGATTTCGGAGCCACAATGGTTGTGGGCCCACGGCTAGCTGTATCCCTGAACCATTGAGGGTCACACAAGTACTGGACTCACGATTACCGCACGAAAACTGAGCTCAATATGTTGAGCATAGGAGAAGGAATTTGGGGAGTGCGACTTCCTAAAAGTCAACAGGGGTCAAATTGCGATTTGCCAAAGTTGATGGGCTAAACTGCTATTTCGGACTACATGATCTGAAAAATTGTTTTTCACATCATAACATTCAGTTTTGTAAACTGAGTCGATCGGTCCGATCTGATCGTCGATCGGAGTTATGATGAAACCGTAGTGATTTAATTGAACCGGATGTTCACTTGGACCTGGGCCTGACCCAAGTCCAATGGGCCGGTACATACCCATTGCAAGTCTATTAATTGTAGACTTAGGGTTTTAATCATAACAACTTACACACAACCCTAGCTCCAAGCATAGAGCCGCCACCCCCCACCTCTTCTCTTCCCCTCGGCCGTGCCGCCACACGCGCCGCCCCACGCCGGCCAAGCGCCGCCGCCCCGTGATCGGACTTGCTCCGATCGTCGTGCTGAGGAGATTCCGTCCGTGGTAAAATCTGTCAGTTATTCTAGTGCAGATTGACGGAGGGATCTTGATTCCGTTCGTGGACCTGATTAGGAGGATCTACTGCCGCCTACAATTCAAGAGCCAGATTTCCTTGCGAATTCTGGTTGGAGCCAGGCGCCTAGACGCCAGCAAGGTAACGATTCTATGAACACCCTATGAATGTTTATATAATTGTATTTGAATGTATTGAACGTTTCTCGGGGCAATTTTTGATTTCCGCTGCGCCCCCGGGAAACGGGATCCGGATCCGCCATTGTCGCCAACAGTTTAGAAGAGCCAAAAGATGAACATATTGAAATTTCAATATGTGAAACTGACAATCAACAGTGGGTTTTGAAATTCGATGGATCAAGCACTGAAATATCTGTTGGAGATGGTATTGTGATCACCTCCCCAAAAGGTGTGAAAACCGCTCTGTCTTTCTGTTTGAATTTCAAATGCACTAATAATCAGGCCGAATACGAAGCACTCGTGATTGATTTAGAGATACTCAAGGAATTAGGAGCAAAATACATTCTGATATCAGGATATTCACAGTTGGTATTGAGACAATGTGCGAGGAGTATAAATGCTCAAACTTGTCATTTGCTCCTTACTATGTTGCGCATCCAGTTGATAGATGATTTCGAAGAAGTTTCATTTGTTCATATACCAAGGCAGGAAAACTGGGAGGCAGATGAGCTAGCACAGATTGTACCAAGGTTGAGAATGTCCCCCGAACTTATGGAGAGAATGGTGTTGATTCAAAAAAGAGACCATATTTCAATATTTCAAAGAGGTTTCCAAGTTGATTCATTCAATTTAGACGCAAATTTGACCTGGAGAGATGAGATAAAACAAGTTCTAGAGTGCCCGGAGAAAGAAGCTTCATGCAGTGCAAAAATTAGAGCTCTCAATTACATTCTAGTTGAAAGTGACTGTTGGTCCCGTTACACGGGGTACCAGCGCAAAAGTGCTCTGATACCACTTGTTGGGATCGAAAAACCAGGGGAGGTGTCCGTGAGTTCTGCCACAACTCACGTAGGCTCCCACACAGCCTAAACATCAATCCCGTAACATTTTAAAATTTACTTGTTTGAAAAACCAGCACGCAACAACAAACCAGATCTACGTAAAGCTGGACCAACAGCTCTGCGATCTGGTCCAGATTACCAGCTGCTCTGCGAGCTGGTTTAACATGAACGGTCTGGTTTCTTAGATCTTGAGCTGCAATAGCTCAGTGTTCTTGAATGTAATGCACCGAGATACAGATTGAGTAATGAATTGAAATCATGCGGAAATAACTCAAATTTCACTCTTATATTCGAAAGCTATTTAAACAGTTTTATGCGTATTAAAAAATATGCTATGCATATGAATGTAAGTGCGTAAAGCTGTAAAGAAAATACACTGCGATTTGTTTATGGAAGTTCGGAGCTGAATCTCCTACGTATCCCCTTCTTCCGCAATCGGGAAGGATCCACTAGAAGGCTTTGAATACAGCGACCCTTCGCTGCAACCCACTCCTACAACCAGCAGCCGCAAGAACTCCTAGTCACACCACTGCACACCAGTCCGCAAGCTGCACGTGTCTAACTCAACTTCTTTAACGCCTCAGTGAGAAAGGCTACACATACTTCTTTAACGTCTCAGTGCGAAAGACAACTAGACTTGTTTAACGTCTCTGTCCAAAGACCACAATGAAGAGTTTTAATTTACATTGACTCTATTTTGTTTCGCATAACTCTCAAAATATGAGTGAATGTATATGTGTGTGAGATTTACAGTGTAAGTGCAATCTCTCAAAGATGGAATCTCACACACTGGGAAGTGCTCCTGTCAGAGCTGGTTTCACCAATGTCTTCCCAGATCTTGTGTTGTGTGTTTTTCTTTGTTCACATTTTGGTTCGCACAACACTTCGCTCTTCTTGCGCTCTTCTCTTTGTTTTTGTGCGCCTCACACTCTCTTTCTATTCACGCATGCCTTTCTGTTTCTTTGCGCCTGATATATAAAGCCTCATGTTTGGATTTTTTCGTTGGACACAAAGTTATAACCGTTCTGAAAAGTCTTCTGACGTATTTGTACTTTGCGTCCTTTGGCTTTTAATGCGTTTCAGGCTTTATTGGTCTTGAGCTCTTTTCATCGGTGGTTCTACAGAATTTGCTAACTACGAGCTCTGTTTTCTTGTGCCTGATGTGGACAAGACAAAAAATTAGTTTGAACCAATTAATTTGGTCTTCGTATGTTTATGCTCAAACATCTTTGTTTGAATGAGCTGGTCTGTCCAGATCTGGTTCCACAGCTGGTATCATCTTCAAGCTGATTGCTCTTGAACTGATCTGCTCTGCCCTTGTTATGTTCTTTCCTGCTTTTGTCTGCAGCTGATGTGAGACCTGAAATTAATAAGAGATTAATTGTTGGATTAATCGGTTTTAGAGCAATTCTGGAAATCCCCGAAATTTCGGTGTTTGTGTAGAAATCGGGTTTTGTGGTGAAAGCTGGTATCAGCTGTCGCAGGAGATCAATACGCCGTCGAATAGCGTTTGGTGAAGTATGTCAGCATTTGGCATTTTAGGCGTTGCGTTGTGATGGGAAGCAGCAGCAACGCTGACGTGGATTTCAGACGTTGGTGTTTTAGTCGCAAGAATCAGCAGGCAGCGTTATAGAACCCTGAAGCGACGACGTTTTGGTGAACATGAACCAGCTGTTGGTTTCTTAGCACGTTTCTTAGTAGCGACCAGCCGTTGGGTGAAACTACGTCGTTTTATTTAGTTGAAACGCAGTGTTTTGGGTATTGCGTCTGGTACCAGTCGTGAGGGATCTGTTGCGCTATTTTAACCAGCTGCTGGTTTGGGTGATCAGCTGTTGACAGCAAGGATGACGTGTCCTATGCGACGCCGTTTTGCTTAGCGTGTTTGAGAGATTCAGCAGTTGGTTTGTCTTGCGACTGCTGGTTGGATTTTCAGCGTTGTCGACTGGTTTTGTCGGTGGGATCTGTTGTCAACTGTTGAGAAATGTGTTTATATATTTGAAGACTTGGTCTTCGACTGATTATCAGATTCCATACTTAGAGAAATTTCTCCCGATTGTCGATCTTTTCTCTCGAACCCTAGAACACTGTTCACCATAGCATTTCTCCGACAATTCCCGTCGTTTCCTGTCCTTGCTTTGAGCAAGACCGGTGGCGCTGCTCTTCTAGAGAGTTGCTCTTTCGATTGATACCATTCTCGAAGGCTGCTGTTAGCTGGAAGTAAGATCACGAAGTTGTTTACTTCGGCCGTGTGTTAGCTGTTCAGGTAGCCTTTCGAATTAGCGATAAGATCTTACCTTAGAGCTTTGTTATTGAGCTTCCTGTTGAGTAGAATGGTAGAGTAATCGTAGGTTGTAGTGTATAAATCCCAGCCGTGAGTTCTGTGCTTGTGTCCCGTAGGATTTATGTTTTGTGCGCTGTGTGTTTGGCAGGTTGCATATCAGATTTCTCGGGACCCTTGTTGTGGTAATCGTTGCACAGAATTAAGGTACGGATTTGGAGCTTGTGAATTAGCAGGTTTATGGCTTGAGTGAATTTTAGTTGCTGATATCGTGAGATGGTTGTGTATGTTTGCTGTTGTGATTGCTGTTTTGCATATGAGTTATGCTAGTTGTTGCATACACGCATTATCATCTCACTTCAGCTATTGCAGCCATTGTTTCGTTGTTGTTGTTCTGTTTTCTTACCAGGATGCGAGGGCGAGCGATGATTCCGCACTCTCATCTCCCTGCTGGGATTTGTTAGCCCATATGCTCCGAGTGGTTAACTACCACAGTTCATAGGTTGGGCAACGGCAGGTTGAGCTGTTGATGCATCTGGTATTGGCGGGAAAGTAGGGGTGAGTGGGTAGCTCCCACATGTCTTGCACTCACCATGGCCACACATATCTATTGCAGATTCCGTTGAGCTGTGCATTGAGTTCTTGGGCTCCCTTCCTTGTTTGTAGCCTTCGGCTGTTGTCCCTTGTCTCATGCATAGCATCTGCATTTTATTCTTGCTGTTTACTGCTGTTTTATAGTTGCTCTCCGTACTGAGATTTGACCCCATGTCCCTCTGGGGCTTGGTTGTTTTGTTGCCTGTGTTGTTTTCAGGGAATCTAGGTTTTGCAGCTGGTCGTGGGTTTCACCCAGCTGGAGGTGCCCCAGGAGGTAGTTAGAGTGGTCGCATTATACGTTTACTGTTGAGGAATCTGATGCGTTTTTTCATCCAGTCGATGGTTTAAGTGATCAGCTGTCAACAGATATGATGACGTGTCCTATGCGACGTCGTTTGGTTAAGTTGAGGCGACGCCGTTTTGCGAAGCGTTGTTTGAGGAATTCAGCCGTGGGGTTAGTGACCAGCTGTTGGTTTATCCAGCTGCTGATTTGGGAACATCTTTAGCGTCGGCTGATTTTTTCGGTGAAGGTTTTAAGTAGATTTCACGTGTATATATGAAGGTTGGTCTTCGTTTTTATTAAATCAGATTCCATACTTAGCGATATTTTCTCTCGATTGTTGTTCGTTGCTTCGAACCCTTGGGTACTATTCACCATGAGTTTCTCCGGCGAATTCCCGTCGTTTTCGGCCATCATTTTGGACGTGCGAGGTAGCGTTGGACTCCTCTTGACAAGCTCTTTCATTCCATACCACTTTTGGAGGCTATAATTGGATAGAGCAGAAGCACGAGGTTGCTGTTTCGTTTGTGCAATTGTGCGTGGGCAGGTAGCCTTTCGATTTAGCATTGAGATCTTGTTCCTAGCCTTGAATTAAGAGTCCTGTTAAGTTGTATTGTTGGGATTGGTCGCTGGTTTGAGTGTATGACTCCCAGCCGTGAGCTTTGGCAGTTGGCCGTGACTTTATGTGTATTGCCTGAGATCTGTTGTGCATGTGTTTAGCAGGTTTTTGAATCAGATCTCTCGGGCATGTATTGTGGTAATCATTTCTCAGAATTAGAGGTACGGATTTGAGCTTGTAAAATCAACGTGTTTATGGCTTGGATAAAATGGCTGGTTGCTGAATTGTTCTGCCCTGTTTGTAGTTGCTGGCCGAGAGTTATGCCGTGTATAATTGTCTGGTGTAATTGCTGCTTTGTGCAGCCGTGTGTATGTGTTGTTGTGCATATGTTATATGCTTGCTGTTTAGCTGAGTTCATAAACGCATCCGCATATTATCTCATTTTAGCTTTTGCAGCCATTGTTTCGTTGTTGTGCTCTATTTTCTTACCAGGATGCGAGGGCGAGCGGTGATACCGCACTCTCATCTCCCTGCTGGGTTTGTTAGCCCCTATGCGCCGAGTGGTTAACTACCACAGTTCATAGGTTGGGCAACGGCAGGTTGAGCTGTTGATGCATCTGGTATTGGTGTGCGAGTAGGGATGAGTGGGTAGCGCCCACATGTCCTACACTCACCGTGGCCACATATATCTATTGCAGATTCCGTTGAGCTGTGCATTGAGTTCTTTGGCTTCCTTCCTTGTTTTAGCCTTCGGCTGTTGTCACTGGTCTCATGCATAGCATCTGCATTTTATTATTGCTGTTTACTGCTGTTTTGTAGTTGTTCTCCGTACTGGGGTTTGACCCCATGTCCCTCTGGGGTTTGGTTGTTTTGTTGTTTGTGTTTTTTTCAGGGAATCCAGGTTTTACAGCTGGTCATGGATTTAACCCAGCTGAGGTGTCCCAGGAGGTGGTTAGAGTGTACCAGTTATGTATATTATTTATATGCACTGGTATCACCGCGGGTGGGATGTCCCGGGTGATGCTTAGACTATTGTAGCTGGCTGATAGCCAGGGGATACCATTTTCTGTGCTGCCTTGTTGTTTGTTGTAGCCTTTGTTTGGTTGGTTTTGTTAACTGGGATATCTATTTTGAGTATTTTCGTATTTTAAATTACATTGTTTTAAACCGTCAGGACAAAAACAAAAATTTTACCCGCTTTTTAGTAGCTTCCGCTTGTATTTATGTGATTTTACTCTGTTGTGAGCACGAGGCCTGACATTTTTGGTATCAGAGCTTAAGCTGGGATAAGCTCAATTTCTTTGATCACACTTGAGTCTAGGCACAGTGTCGTGTGTTGCATGTGCTTGACCTATGTGATTATGTGATGCATATTATTGTGATATCTATGATGTATCTGTTCTCTGTTGCCTTATCCTGTTTAGTGCCTTCGTAGATGCCGCCTAGACGTAGATCTAGAGGTAGGGGCAGTTTCAGGAGTCGGAGGGGCAGAATGAGGATCGGCGTAGTGCTCATAGTCGTACTCGTAGTAGACATGATGAGGAGGAGTAAGTTGGTGACTTGCCTACCCCTGTAGAGAGGATCGACGTTGTGATAGCGAGGTTTCAGAGGATGAATCCTCAGGTTTTTAATGGCGACGAGTCGAACGAGGATGCAGATTCGTGGCTTCGGAACATCACTGGTCTTTTCGATCGTGTCCAGTATGACGACGAGCTTCGATTGAGCTTGGTGACCCTTCATCTTAGAAAAGGGTGCAGAGCGCTGGTGGCGAGGTGCTTCTAGTACTTTGTTGGAGACCGGCGTTGGGATTACTTGGGACAGTTTTTGCGAGACTTTTAGGCAGGAGTATGTTCCTGAGTCTTATGTGAATGCCCGTGAGCGGGAGTTTGATCATCTGGAGCAGGGCTCGATGTCTGTCCGTGAGTATGCTAGGAAGTTTTCTTCTTTGTTGGCGTACGTCCCTCACGTTTCTGGCCGGGAGAGGGCCAAGAGGACCAGATTTTTAGAGGGTTTGAACGAGGAACTGTATCAGATGGTGCTGACAGAAAACCCAAGACTTATGCTGAAGCAGTTGATAATGCTATTGATATTGAGGAGGGTTTGTGGAGTCATCGTGCTCGGAGGCAGCAGGTGGCGCAGGGTGGACGTCCTGCTGGTCAGGGAGCGCAGTCCTCTCAGGCTTCCCAGTCAGCCCATCAGCCCCAGCAGCAGCAGCAGCCGCAGGTGGCGCAGCAGTCTGGCCGTCAGAGGTTCCGACCCCGCGGTCAACAGTTCAAGAAGAATTCTAGTTCTGGATCTTCGGGTTCAGGTAGCTCGAGTAGCAGTGGTTCTCGGGCTGAGTTCTGTGGTTATTCGGTGGCAAGCATCCTTCGACCCAGTGTATTGGTGTTCAGGGCTATTGCCATATCTGTGGTCAGTTTGGGCATTTCGCTAGGGTGTGTGCGTCAGTTGGATCGCAGCAGGCCGCAGCCCCGTCTCAGGGTCGTGGAGGACAGTCTAGGGGTCGTTCCCCTCAGTTTCAGCAGCCCCGGTTGGGTTAGACTCCGTTCAGGACGTTTCAGCAGCCTGGTCCATCATGATTCGGACAGTCGTCTCAGCCGTTCTATTCTGGATCTCAGCATGCTCAGGCCAACGTCATGACTAGGGAGCAGGCCAAGGAGACATCAAGCAGGGTGAACGCAGGTACTTGTCTTGTTTTCGATTTTTCTACACGTGTGTTGTTTGACACCGGTGCATCGCATTCTTTTATTTCTGATTCAGCAGCCCCGGTTGGGTTAGACTCCGTTCAGGACGTTTCAGCAGCCTGGTCCATCATGATTCGGACAGTCGTCTCAGCCGTTCTATTCTGGATCTCAGCATGCTCAGGCCAACGTCATGACTAGGGAGCAGGCCAAGGAGACATCAAGCAGGGTGAACGCAGGTACTTGTCTTGTTTTCGATTTTTCTACACGTGTGTTGTTTGACACCGGTGCATCGCATTCTTTTATTTCTGATTCTTTTGTTATCGAGCATGGTTTGCATACCATCCCTTTGCGCGATGTTGTTTCTGTTTCTACCCCTGGCGGTGCGAGCCTGTTCTCCCAGGAGGTTTTGTTAGATGGCGTTTTGAGATTTGGAGAGCATGTGTTGGTGGCGAATCTGATTCGTCTGATGTTGTGGGATTTCGATTGCATTGTTGGGATGGACGTGTTGTCCAATTATAGGGCCTCTGTGGATTGTTTCCATGGGATTGTTCGTTTTAGGCCTTTGTCTGGCGAGAGTGGGACTTCTACGGCCAGGATTCTCGATCGAAGATCCCGTTAGTTTCAGCGATGGAGATGTTCAGTTTGTTGTCCTTAGGGAATGCTGGTTTCATGATTTACGCTTTGGATGCGTCTTCTTCTTCTCGTGTGCAGCTCAGTGACGTTCCCGTGGCGCGACATTTTCCCGATGTGTTTCCGGAGGAGATTCCTAGTTTTCCTCCGAGGCGAGAGATTGACTTCAGCATTGAGTTGGTGCCTGGCACAGCTCCGATTTCTCGTGCCCCGTATCGTTTGGCGCCTGCGGAGTTGAGAGAACTCAAGGTGCAGTTGGATGATTTGCTGGAGAAAGGTTTTATCAGACCTAGTATGTCGCCGTGGGGAGCGCCCATTTTGTTTGTAAAGAAGAAGGATGGCTCAATGTGGATGTGCATCGATTTCCGCCAGTTGAACAAAGCAACCGTTAAGAACAAGTACCCTTTACCCAGGATCGATGATCTGTTTGATCAGCTGCAAGGTTCTGCGGTGTATTCGAAGATTGATTTGCGTTCAGGGTACCATCAGCTGAGGGTAAGAGATCAAGATGTCGCAAAGACTGCTTTTCGTACGAGGTATGGACACTTTGAGTTCTTGGTTATTCCGTTTGGGTTGACCAACGCGCCTGCAGTCTTTATGGATCTGATGAACCGGGTCTTTAGAGAGTTCATTGATCAGTTCATGATAGTGTTCATTGACGACATCTTGGTATATTCTAAGACTCCTTTGGAGCATAAGGAGCACCTGAGAATTGTCCTTCAGACGTTGAGAGACCAGCAGCTGTATGCTAAATTCTCCAAGTGCGAGTTTTGGCTGGATCGCGTCGTTTTCTTGGGTCATGTTATTTCAGCCGAGGGGATTTCTGTGGATCCTAGTAAGGTTGATTCTGTGTCGGAGATTCACAGTTTCTTGGGTCTGGCTGGCTATTACCGTCGTTACATTGAAGGATTTTCTAGTATAGCAAAGCCGATGACTCAGTTGACTCAGAAGGACAAGCGGTTTGTGTGGACTGAGCAATGTGAGAATGCGTTTCAATTGCTCAAGGAGAAATTGACTACTGCACCTGTGTTGGCTCTGCCGTCCGGATCAGGTGGTTTCGTTGTTTGTTCTGATGCTTCGCTCAATGGATTGGGCTGTGTTTTGATGCAGAATGGTCGAGTCATTGCGTATGCCTCGCGGCAGTGGAAACCGCATGAGACTCGTTATCCAGTCCATGATTTGGAGCTAGCAGCCGTGGTCTTGTTCTGATGCTTCGCTCAATGGATTGGGCTGGTTTTGATGCAGAATGGTCGAGTCATTGCGTATGCCTCGCGGCAGTGGAAACCGCATGAGACTCGTTATCCAGTCCATGATTTGGAGCTAGCAGCCGTGGTCTTTGCGCTGAAGATCTGGTATCATTACCTGTATGACGAGCAATTTGTGGTGTACTCGGACCACAAAAATTTGCAGTATTTGTTTTTGTAGCCTGACTTGAATATGAGACAACGTCGTTGGATGGAGCTGCTAAAGGACTTCGATTGCGAGATCAAGTATCAGCCTGGGAAATCGAACGTAGTGGCCGATGCTTTGAGCAGGAAGGCTAGTGAGATGCTTGCGTCGCTGTATATTTCTAAGGATCAGGAGCATCTTAATATTACTAGTTGTAGATTCTACCCGACTGAGGATTGTGTTGTGGTTTCTTCTTTCCAAGTTGAGCCACAAATTGTTTCTAGTATTCGAGCAGCTCAAAGGACTGATATTTCCATCCACGAGTTGAAGTTAAAGGTCAGGGCTGGAGAACTTGAGGATTATTCCATTTCTTCTGATGGTTGATTGAGGTTTCGTGGCAGGCTGGTTGTGCCTAACCTCATTGATTTGAAGGAGGAGATCCTTCGGGAAGTGCACTGCAGTAGACACAGTGTTCATCCCGGTGCACGGAAGATGTACCATGCGTTGAAGCCGCACTTCTGGTGGGCTGGCCTGAAGAACTACGTTGCTGGATTCGTTGCTCGTTGTTTAAACTGTCATATGGTAAAGGCCAAAAGGATGAGACCTGGTGGTCTGTTGCAGAGTCTGGAAGTGCCCCAATGGAATTGAGAGCACATAGCTATGGATTTCGTGACGCATCTGCCTCGTACCAGCAGAGGATGCGATGCTATTTGGGTGGTTATCAACCGATTGTCGAAGTCTGCACATTTTATTCCCTACGGTATGACCTTTTCTCTGAAGAAAATGGCGAAATTGCACGTGTATTTTGTGGTTAGAGTGCACGGTGTGCCTGTTTTGATCGTTTTCGACCGGGATCCAAGGTTTACTTCCAGGTTTTGGAAGAGTCTGCAAACAGCTCTAGGTACCAGATTGGCTATGAGTACCGCGTATCATCCCCAGACAGATGGCCAATCTGAGCAAATTATCCAGACGTTGGAGGATATGTTACGAGCTGTTGTTATGGATTTTGGAGGTAGCTGGAAAGA
Organism: Dorcoceras hygrometricum; assembly: GCA_001598015.1. NCBI lineage: Eukaryota > Viridiplantae > Streptophyta > Magnoliopsida > Lamiales > Gesneriaceae > Dorcoceras > Dorcoceras hygrometricum. Next base: position 225,974 of record KQ986815.1, read on the forward strand.
CGCGTTGTCTTTAGTGGAGTTTTCCTACAATAACAGTTATCAAGTGACGATTGTCATGGCGCCGTTTGAGGTTTTGTATGGCACGAAGTGCAGATCGCCAGTATGTTGGGAAGAAGTGGGGGAGAAGCAGCTATCTGCAACAGATTTTGTGCAGCAAATGAAGGATCATGTTGATCTAATTCGACAGCGGATGAAAGCTGCCCAGGATCGCCAAGCCAATTATGCGAATAAGAGGCGTCGACCTTTAGAATTTCAGGTTGGTGATCAGGTAATTCTCAAAGTTTCTCCGTTTCGCAGTGTTATTCGCTTTGGACACAAGGGAAAGTTAGCCCCTCGTTACGTCGGACCGTATGAGATCATTGAGAGGATTGGACCGTTAGCGTATCGGCTGTTGTTGCCTCCAGAATTATCTTCTCTGCATGACGTCTTTCATGTTTCCATGTTGAGGAAGTACGAGCCAGATCCGTCTCATGTGTTAAGAACTGACGAGGTTGAGCTAGATCAGACGTTGAGTTATCAGGAATATCCCTTGCAGATCCTTGGTAGAAAATAGAAATAATTGAGGAACAAAACCATTCCGTTGGTTATGGTGCAATGGAGCAAGCATGGCAGGGAAGAAGCTACATGGAAGTTGGAGGAAAAGATGCAGCGCGAGTGGCCGCATCTGTTTGAGTAGCTGTTGTGCTTAATTCCCAGTAGTTGTAGCTTCGGTTGTAATTCCTTCCTAGTTGTTGTTATTTGCTTGCTCAGTTATCTTGAACTCTTGGCCTTGTGTTGGGCGATTTTCTGTTTTGGCTCTCTATTGCTATGTTGTGTTTCCGGAATTGTTGTTTAATTTCGAGGACGAAATCCTTTTTAGTGGGGGAGAAATGTGAGACCTGAAAATGTAATAGAAGATTAATTGTTGGATTAATCGGTTTTTGAGGGATTCTGGGTGTTCGGAATTATTTTTGAAGGTTTCGTTTGCATTTTCGGGTCAGATTTCACATTTAGAGCAATTCTGGAAGTTTTCGTATTTTTGAGTTGTGTCTAAGTGTTGGATTTCAGACGTTAGTGTTTTAGTCGCAAGAATCAGCAGACAACGTTTTAGAACCTGAAGCGACGACGTTTTTGGTGAATAGGAACCAGCTGGTGGGTTGTTAGCGCGTTTCTTAGTAATGATCAGCCGTTGGATGAAACTACGTCGTTTTGAGAATTCAGCAGTTGGTGTGTTTCTTCTAGTAGCAATCAGCTGTTGGGTTATGCGACGCCGTTTGAATTTAGTTGAAACGCAGCGTTTTGGGTATCAGCTGTTGGTCGCATTATACGTTTACTGTTGAGGAATCTGATGCGTTATTTCATCCAGTCGCTGGTTTAAGTGATAAGCTGTCAACGGATATGATGACGTGTCCTATGCGACGTCGTTTGGTTAAGTTGAGGCGACGCCGTTTTGCGAAGCGTTGTTTGAGGAATTCAGCCGTGGGGTTAGTGACCAGCTGTTGGTTTATCCAGCTGCTGATTTGGGAACATCTTTAGCGTCGGCTGATTTTGTCGGTGAAGGTTTTAAGCAGATTTCACGTGTATATATGAAGGCTGGTCTTCGTTTTTATTAAATCAGATTCCATACTTAGTGATATTTTCTCTCGATTGTTGTTCGTTGCTTCGAACCCTTGGGTACTGTTCACCGTGAGTTTCTCCGGCGAATTCCAGTCGTTTCCGGACATCATTTTGGACGTGCGAGGTAGCGTTGGACTCCTCTTGACAAGCTCTTTCATTCCATACCACTTTTGGAGGCTATAATTGGCTAAGCAGAAGCACGAGGTTGCTATTTCGTTCGTGCAATTGTGCGTGGGCAGGTAGCCTTTCGATTTAGCATTGAGATCTTGTTCCTAGCCTTGAATTAAGCTTCCTGTTAAGTTGTATTGTTGGGATTGGTCGCTGGTTTGAGTGTATGACTCCCAGCCGTGAGCTTTGGTAGTTGGCCGTGACTTTATGTGTATTGCCTGAAATCTGTTGTGCATGTGTTTAGCAGGTGTTGGAATTAGATCTCTCGGGCCTGTATTGTGGTAATCGTTTCTCAGAATTAGAGGTACGGATTTGAGCTTGTAAAATCAGCGTGTTTATGGCTTGGATAAAATGGCTGGTTGCTGCATTGTTCTGCCCTGTTTGTAGTTGCTGGCCGAGAGTTATGTCGTGTATATTTGCCTGGTGTAATTGCTGTTTTGTGCAGCCGTGTGTATGTGTTGTTGTGCATATGTTATATGCTTGTTGTTTAGCTGAGTTCATACACGCATCGGCATATTATCTCATTTTAGCTTTTGCAGCCATTGTTTCGTTGTTGTGCTCTGTTTTCTTACCAGGATGCGAGGGCGAGCGGTGATACCGCACTCTCATCTCCCTGCTGGGTTTGTTAGCCCCTATGCGCCGAGTGGTTAACTACCACAGTTCATAGGTTGGGCAACGGCAGGTTGAGCTGTTGATGCATCTGGTATTGGTGTGCGAGTAGGGATGAGTGGGTAGCGCCCAAATGTCCTACACTCACCGTGGCCACATATATCTATTGCAGATTCCGTTGAGCTGTGCATTGAGTTCTTTGGCTCCCTTCCTTGTTTTAGCCTTCGGCTGTTGTCACTGGTCTCATGCATAGCATCTGCATTTTATTATTGCTGTTTACTGTTGTTTTGTAGTTGTTCTCCGTACTGGGGTTTGACCCCATGTCCCTCTGGGGCTTGGTTGTTTTGTTGTTTGTGTTGTTTTCAGGGAATCCAGATTTTACAGCTGGTCATGGATTTAACCCAGCTGAGGTGTCCCAGGAGGTGGTTAGAGTGTCCCAGTTATGTATATTATTTATATGCACTGGTATCACCGCGGGTGGGATGTCCCGGGTGATGCTTAGACTATTGTAGCTGGCTGATAGCCAGGGGATACCATTTTCTGTGCTGCCTTGTTGTTTGTTGTAGCCTTTGTTTGGTTGGTTTTGTTAACAGGGATATCTATTTTGAGTATTGTCGTATTTTTAATTACATTGTTTTAAACCGTCAGGCCAAAAGCAAAAAAATTACCCGCTTTTTAGTAGCTTCCGCCTGTATTTATGTGATTTTACTCTGTTGTGAGCACGAGGCCTGACACCAACACACAACTCTTTCTCCATTCTCTCCATGTTCCTACTTTGATACAGTGTAGGTACGGTTCAGTTCGTTGGTGCAGCGTAGCCTCGTGCTTCCAGTTATCTGCTCGGTTCCGTCGTTGTACCCTGAGAAACAGACATCACACGTAGCTTGGTCCTTGGAAGCACTCAGGCGTGGTGAATCTATTTTAAGGGAACTGTGTTAGTACACAGGCCTCGATTTACTTTCTGTTGCTCACGCTGTTTATGATTCATTTATTTCTTATCGTTCTTTATTGTGTATCTTATTACCCCTTAACATGCACAAGACTTACTTAAATGTGGGGCAATATTACGCAATGGGTGTGGTCATTCTACTCATATTTTGGGTACACCTTGTTTACCCGACATAGATAATCCTTTCATTGTTTCAAAAGGTCATGTCGAAGTACACCATGCTACGGTGAACTATCTTCATTTAGCAGGTGATGACTGATGGGATTTGGACCTGTTGGATGAACTCTTCGTTGAGAGAGATAAGAAGTTATTCTTTCCATTCCATTAAGTAGCCGGGATTGTGAGGAAAGATGGATTTGAATAGTTGATAGTAAGGGTGGCTATACAGTTAAGAGCGGTTACAATCTGTTATATTCTTCTTTCTTTGGTGCTGACATTGATTGGGTTTAGGTCTAGCGAATTAACATCCCGCCAAAGTTTAAAACTTTATTTGGAGGGTTATCTGCAACTGTCCCCCTACTTTGATGGCTTTACATCATGGACGGGCTAATTTTTTGGTGTCCACTATGTCACCATTAACCTGAACCTGATTTCCACGCATTGGTTCATTGCACATCAGTACGTGAGTTCGGAATCTTACATCTATTGGAAGTAACATAGGTTCTATGAGTTAGTTTAGCAATTGCTGGATTACCTGAGTAAACACTCGTTGCTTAGCAATCTGTGGGTATTTGGATATTCTTAATGTTGTGGTCTAGAAGGGATCTAAAGAAGTGCAGCCTGCATTCCAATCGCACATGGATTCTTGATCATTTTGGCTCAAAGCACATCAGGTTTTTGTTGTTCCTATTAGAAATATTTTTATCCAGATATCAAAAATATTATCACATTAAGTGGCACATATAGATTTTGATTGAAATTTGATCATGCACATCCTTTTATCTTTATTAAGTGGCCAAATATTGAAAGATTTAGATGTGCACAATCTATAAGAGTTTTAAACAATCAAAATACCTAAAGATGTATCTTATCGAGATTTGTCACAATCTTGATAGATTTGTTGATGGCACAAATCATCTATAAATAGTGACTCTGGGTCCCTAAGCACACACATTAAAAATCATTCACACATCTATTATGAGGTCTGGAGTGCTTAGAAGACTCTGTAGCAATTTCAGTTCGTTGCGTTGATGGCACAAATCATCTATAAATAGTGACTCTGGGTCCCTAAGCACACACATTAAAAATCATTCACACATCTATTATGAGGTCTGGAGTGCTTAGAAGACTCTGTAGCAATTTCAGTTCGTTGCTCGTGCTGTTTAAAGTTTCGCATCAGAATCAATGGCTGGAGGTAATTCTTGATCCGTTTTCTGCATTCAGTATCATGTTATTCAGTCAAACATGATTTAATTCTAACAGTTGGTATCAGAGCAGTTTTATCTCTGCCTTGATTCATAAAAATTTTAAGAATCCCAATTTATTAATTTTTGTACAATTTTCGAATTTTGTGTATAAACCCTAATCTCCTAACCACCATCCTTAATTGGCCGCCGACCGACGCTCATCACCGGAAATTGCTGTCACCAACCGAGAGCCCACAACACGCCGACCTCACGCCACCCTTCTCCGTCTACCAACGTCACGATTTTTTGTCGGAAAATCGTGTCCTTTCGGATGCGAATTTTTCGAAAATTTCCGGCCAAAATCCGACGAATTCTCGGCCATTCAGGGGGCGGCTACTGAGGGGAAAGGTCATACATAGTGTTCTCATATAAGTGGTGGCCTCAATCGACCTTGAATCGTCGGAATTTTGCCGGAATTGTGTTTCTTTCCCGTCGCGTTTTTTCAAAAAAAAAAATTCCAACAATTCCGACGATTTCCATGGCGGCGAAGCTTCATGGGTGGTCGGCCGTCATCAGGTGCTGGACGGCTGCCGGCAATTTGGTCGGAGGTGGTGGCGGCGGCAATGAATTGCAATTGAGGGCCTAGGGTTTTAAGTTTGGTAATTTTGTGGTCAATTTCGAAATTTGTGAATTTTTTGGGGCTGTTTCGAAAATTTGGGATTTCTCTGGGCCGATTTGAAATTTTCGAATATTCCAAATTAAGGGCTTTTTCGATGCCGCAATATTCTGAAATTTTGAAATTTGGTAAATTTTGATCTCTATAAATTTGCTTTCCAACTTTTTGGATATTTGCATGTTTTGCATATCTTTTGGAAATATGTGATCATGATTAATTTGTTTATTTGCATGCAATTAATTATTATGTTTGATGTTATTGATATGCAAATTAGGATAGTTTGTTCATATTTAGTCTATTGCCTCCATAATTGGTGAACAAATTAAATTCCATAAATAAAATTTTGGCTTATAAAGTTTTCATTAATTTGAATAATAATTATGATTTGACATATGAATACAAGATTTAAGAGAGTCCTTCATATACCGGCTATTAACTCTTAGACAATGTTGATTGGTCAATTTTAATTATTATATCAAATATTAAGTAAAGCCAAAATTTTCGTCCAGTGAACCGTGTAATTTTAAATAATTATAATTTAGCCACAGCACCCTTAATTATGAAAAATTATGCATTAAGAGGATTTGGATCACATTAAGGACATAAATTGTGATTAATTATATGAACATAATAAATTTTACCCCACATGGACTTTTGTTATGTTTGTGTAATTAATTAGGATAATATATCATACTACATTTCCTTAATTTACCCACAGGAGTTAAGGAAAATTAATCTGATAGTTTTATCAATAATTTATAAAAATCTAATAGAGTTAAGACTTTAGCCCACAGGAAAGTTTTATGTCTCTAGATTTTTTCCATGATTTACATTGGTAAACATGATTTTAACTCAAAACATTTAGTGATAAGCATGTTATTATTTATTCTATGCAGCACAACCTGGTAATTTATCTGATAAGCATTGTGATATCCCCGAACTTAGGGGTGATAATTACAAAGTCTGGAAAGAACGAGTTCTCTTTCCTTTAGGGTGGTTGGACATTGATTATGTCATAAGGAAAGACGAACCCACAGCTATTAATGAATTTAGTGAACCGGATGAGATTGCTCTTTATGAGAAGTGGGAGCGCTCTAATTGCCTCTGCGTTATTTTCATAAAGACAAAAATCTGTACCGGTATTCGTGGTTCGATCGAAAGGCATGACAAAGTCAAGGACCTACTTAAGGCAATTGATGAATAATTTGCAACTTCAGACAAGGCCCTTGCAAGTACCCTGATATTTTCTAGGAATTTAATTTCAGTTTCAAGTCTTGTATCGTTTGGATATTCCTTCCAATTTTTGGATAATTCAATAAAGTTACTTTATAAATCCAATGTTGTTGGGAATGGTATAATGATTGATGGTCTTTTCTCAATTTATTTACAAAACAATCGTAACACCACTATGCATGTTCACGCGGGTATTAAATATGTGTTATAAATGATAATTCCTCTATTTTGTGGCATCGGAGACTAGGACATATCTCCATTGATAGAATTAAGATATTAGTAAAAGATGGAGTACTTAGTTCTTTGCATTTTACTAAATTCAAGACTTGTGTTGACTGCATTAAGGGCAAGCAGACAAACAAATCTAAAAAGGGTGCCAAGAGGAGTACTACATTATAAGAAATCATACATTCAGATATATGATGTCCAGACATGGATATGCATAGTCCGAAATATTTCATCACCTTTATTGATGATTACTCACGATACATGTATATTGTAACGCCCCAAAATCCATAGGACCACATTTATGCATTTTATTAATTTCATGGGCCAAAATGGCAATTTTAAATGTTATGCATTTGCTGATTTCATTGATTTCAGAAAAATAGATGCGACGCGGCTGGTTTCAGCGGATGACTCCAAGGGCGATACATGAGCAGGTTTTAATTTGATTGAAAATATCTTAAAGGAGGACAAATGATTTCTTTTGAAAAGGGTTTGGTATTTTACAAATTAAAATGATTAGAAAGGAGTTTTATTGAAATTTTACAACTTTAACGAAGTGTTTCATGCTTGATTTCACAAGTAGCTTGCCACTAATCACTTTCGTATTTAAAGCTATTTCGAAAGCAAGATCTTTATCACTTTCAGAGAAAACTCTTTTCGTGTTCCTCCAAAATATTTTACAGAGAAGCTCGTTGTGTTGTTCAAGGAGAAGATTTCTGCAGAGATTGGTTGTTGTTGCAGAGCGTGTTTTAAGGCAAGTAAAAGCTGATCCTTTGCTACACCATTTAAAGCATATATTGATTTTTATTCATTTGATGGATCTCCTTGCCAGTATGTTGAAGTTCATGTTTAAATGATTTACGCATGAAAAAAGGAAAGAAAGATGGGTTCGAAAATGATATTTTTATGCTTCCAAGTGTTTTCCAAAAAGATATGGATGTTTTAAAATACTGAGGATTCGAGTTTCGATTCAATTATGTTTATGGATGTTCTTCCTTCCGGTGGATTGTAATATTGGAACTTGATACTGTGTAATCGATGGTTGTTAATTGAACCAGTATAGAGTCTGGTTTGATAGCCAACGGCTGATGGCATAGTCGTCGTTTTGATGTTGCAACACCAAAGATAGTCATCAGCTGTTGCATCAGTTTCGTAAACAGTTGTTGTATTGTTGAGTCATCAGTTGTTGGTTGATTTTGAAATCAGCCGATGTATTTGTTGTATCCAGCAGTTGCACTGTTCATAATCAGCAGTTGCATTCCATCGTTATGACCAGCAGTTGCACTGTTCATTTTCAGCTGTTGCATTGTATCATTGTATTCAGCAGTTGCACTATTCATACATTTAGTGTTTCGCAAAAGACATCGTTTTACACATATTCCCGAGTCGCGTTGTTAGTGATTGTTATTGTTAGAGTAGATGCCCAACTAGCCAACTTGTGGCGTGTGGATTTTATTGACTCTTGTATATGACAATCTTTATTTATGAAATACGCATTAATTTATGGCATTCTTTATTTTCATTATGATTATAATGTTAACAATTGTGTTGGATAAAGAACAAGAATGCATCATAGTGTATGTTAGATGTGATAGTGGATATGATGGCTATCATGAAACACATCTAATAGTCACTGTGCATTCTGAATACGTTCCTAGTCGATTGGGCCGTCAAAATGAGGATAAGGCCGCCCGAGCTTGAGACTAGCATCTACGATGTGAAGTACCATGTTTCATTGGTAGGGAACATTGTGATGTTCTGAGCATGCAGATGGATAGTGACCTGGTGATCTATCGAACTACCCTCGTTCGGACTTTCCAAGTGGTTACCATTTGTCGAGTGG